>DWJN01003329.1:0-13779 GCA_018248895.1 Carystus phorcus | reverse complement strand
AACAAATGGACTATCATGTAATTACCTCAACAATGTGGTTTCTTTATATCAGTTTATAATGACAGTGATAAATATAATGTTGCACTATTAAAAAAATGTAATCTGAGTTCTGTAAACCGTTTCAATTTAACTAAATGTGCAAATTTTAATTATATGTTCTTTTATTATAGTCATGTGGCAATATCTATAAAGGATTAGCACAAACAGGAGCGTGGGGGTGTTTTGATGAATTTAACAGAATTTCTGTTGAAGTGCTATCGGTAGTTGCGGTCCAAGTCAAATCAGTCCAGGATGCCATACGGTAAATTATACAATGCATCATTGGTGTTAGATAAAACTTATAAACATTAATTTTCTGCTATTATTTACAGGGACAAGAAAGAAAAATTTAACTTTATGGGCGAAATTATAGTGTTAGTACCCACAGTGGGAATTTTCATAACCATGAATCCTGGATATGCCGGCAGAACTGAATTGCCTGAAAACTTAAAGGCTCTATTTAGACCTTGTGCCATGGTCGTTCCCGATTTTGAACTTATTTGTGAAATTATGTTAGTTGCTGAAGGATTCCAAGATGCTAAAATTTTAGCTAGAAAGTTTATAACATTATACACGTTGTGTAAAGAATTATTATCAAAACAAGATCATTATGACTGGGGATTACGAGCCATCAAATCTGTACTTGTTGTTGCGGGTTCTCTAAAGGTAATATTCCATAAATACTTTATCGGTGTAACAGTTTCCAGAGTAAATCTTAGATAATAATTTGTTAATCTTTTGTTTAGAGAGGTGATCCTGGTAGACCGGAAGAAGAAGTTTTGATGAGGACATTACGAGATTTTAACATACCGAAAATTGTGACGGATGATATGCCTGTTTTTATGGGGTTGATTGGTGACTTATTCCCTGCACTTGAAGTACCAAGAAAAAGAGATTTAGAATTTGAAAGAACAGTGAAACAAGCTGCAATGGACTTAACTCTTCAACCAGAAGATAATTTCATTCTTAAAGTAGTGCAGTTAGAAGAACTACTAGAAGTACGTCATTCCGTTTTTATTGTTGGTAATGCAGGGACTGGCAAAACTCAAGTATGGAAGACGCTATTCAAAACGTATCAAAATTTAAGAAAGAAGCCTATATATAACGATTTGAATCCGAAAGCGGTGACCAATGATGAATTGTTTGGTATTATAAATCCAGCTACAAGAGAGTGGAAAGATGGTTTGTTCTCAGTCATAATGAGAGATCAGGCAAATATTGCAGGAGAGAATCCAAAATGGATTGTGTTGGATGGTGACATAGACCCTATGTGGATCGAATCGCTGAACACTGTAATGGATGACAACAAAATATTAACCTTAGCTAGCAACGAACGAATAGCGCTCACTCCTTCGATGAGGCTTATGTTTGAGATTTCTAACCTTCGAACTGCTACACCGGCTACAGTATCAAGGGCTGGTATTTTATACATTAATCCTCAAGACTTAGGATGGAATCCGTGTGTATTTATTTACTAAAATCAAATTACAATTATGACTCTTAGGTTCGAATATTATATTTATTTATAATAATTAATTTACAGCTATGTCACAAGCTGGGTAGAAACTAGAAAAATTCCGGCAGAGAAATCCAATTTGGTTATATTGTTTGATAAATATATACCACCATGTTTGGAGACAGTAAGAAATAGGTTTAAGAAGATTACACCCATAGCAGATATGGCTCATGTACAAATGCTTTGTCATCTTCTGAACTGCTTACTTGTACCTGAGAATACTCCACCGGAATGTCCTAAAGAGTGGCATGATATTTTCTTTGTATTTGCTTGCGTATGGGCATTTGGATCTGCCATGTTTCAAGATACTAATGTTGATTACAGAGTTGGTATGTAAAATTCTATGTTATTTTTTAGTTATATTTATAAGTTTAATAATATTGCGGTTTGTTTATAGAGTACACAAAATGGTGGGTAAATGAGTTTAAGACTGTCAAATTTCCTGCTGGTGGTACGGTATTTGACTACTACATTGATTCTGAAACGAAGCAGTTCACACCTTGGACTGAAAAGATAACGAAATTTGAATTGGATAGCGATATACCACTGCAGGTAAATTTAATAATAGTAGAGTGTATTGTTAATTTTAGTAAATGTTACGTTACTATAATTATTGTATATTTTCAACACGCAAACTATTCTCTCTAATTCTTTAGGCTGTATTAGTACCTACTGCAGAAACTATAAGAATTAGATACTTTTTGGATCTTCTAATGAAAAATAAACATCCTGTTATGCTAGTCGGTGGTGCCGGTTGTGGCAAAACAGTTTTGGTAAATGAAAAGATTCAGGGGTACGTATTATATAAATTATACTTCAGAAACAAAATACATATTATAAGAACAGAACTAGTGATTATAACCTCCCATTAACTAAGAAAATTGTTATTGTAACATTTGGTGACTTCTTAAATAACTTTGATTATACCTCATGTCAGATTTCAATATTGGAATAAAAAGAAGCAATCAATTATTTTGTCTCGAACTTTTTCGTTCAATCAATTAGTATTCGTTATTTTTCACATAATGGATTCGTGCAATATTTATAATTATAGGTAATAGAGAATGATTAATATAATTAAATCGATTCATTTCTTTTTAAATGACAATATAACGAACGTGGTGTCATTTTATTACGTTTCAGCCTACCAGAAACTTATGCGATTCAATCAGTTCCATTTAATTTCTATACGACGTCTGAGATGCTGCAGAAAGTTCTAGAAAAACCACTAGAGAAAAAAGCTGGTCGAAATTATGGACCACCCGGAAATAAAACTCTCATTTACTTTATAGACGATATGAACATGCCAGAAGTAGATAGTTACGGGACAGTATCACCTCATACTATTATTCGTCAGCATTTAGACTATAACCATTGGTATGACCGCACCAAGCTTACTCTAAAAGATATTCACAATACTCAATACGTATCCTGCATGAATCCTACTTCTGGAAGTTTTACTATAAATCCAAGACTGCAAAGACATTTCTGTGTATTTGCTATTAGTTTTCCGAATAATGAGGCGTTGAATAATATTTATCATTCGATTCTAAGCCAGCATTTAGCAAATCCTGAGCTAAGGATAAATTGCCAAATTGGCAAATTATCATGTAAGTACAACTATAAAACAGAAATGTATTGATATCATTATATAGGTGATACCTTTATATATAGACCATTATATTTAGACCTTTGCTTTAAAGCTAAACATAAATGAAATAATGTTTTTGTTTTAGCGAACGTTGTATCGGCATCAATTGCTCTGCATAATAAGGTGTCGCAAATCTTCTTACCGACTGCTATCAAATTCCATTATATATTTAATTTGAGAGATTTGTCCAATATTTTTCAGGTGAGCAAAAGCAGTCCTTTGCTTACATTCGAAACATATATTAATTTTATATACATATAGCCATGTGTCAAGAATAGTGGGAATGATGATAATATGACGTTATTACAGGGTTTCCTATTTAGTACAAATGAGTGTTTAGTTAATCCTTCGGATATAATTCGACTCTGGTTACACGAAACCCACAGAGTCTATGGTGACAAATTAACTGAAGATAAGGATATTGACGCATTCTTAAAAATGCAGATAGACTTATGCAAGAAAAATTTTGAGGTATTAAGTTTTATTTAAATTAATTTGGTTATAATCTTGTATAAACCTATTGTGAAATTTTAATTTACAACAATTTTACAGGACATTGATGAAGGGGTAGTATTCGAGCGGCCTAATATTTACTGTCATTTTGCTGGTGGCATCGGTGAGCCCAAATATATGCCAATAACGACTTGGCATCAGCTTAATAAGTTGCTTACTGAAGCTATGGCCAGCTACAATGATCTCATAGCGGCTATGAATTTGGTGCTCTTTGAAGACGCTATGATGCATATATGCAGGTGAGATAAAAGTGAAATTAATTATAGGCAGTTATTTGGTGCATTATTGTGTAGCTAACCAAAAAATGAGTAGATGATAATATACTTTTTGGGTTAATCAGACTATTTTCTTCTTTGTCTATTATTCCAGAATAAGTAGGATTCTGGAAAGTCCTAGAGGTAGTGCTTTATTGGTAGGAGTAGGAGGATCTGGGAAGCAGTCCCTGTCCAGATTAGCAGCATTTATATCAAGTTTGGAAGTACTACAAATACAACTTAAGAAAGGTTATGGAGTATCTGATCTTAAGGTATACTGAAACAATAAGTTAGCTATAAATGTTCAACAATGCGAATATATTTTATATCTTTCGTTCTGTTTTTAGCATGAATTGTCGGGTCTCTATATAAAGACTGGTTTGAAGAATGTAGGTATTATGTTCTTAATGACAGATGCGCAAGTGGCGAATGAACAATTCCTAGTACTTATTAATGATTTGTTGGCTTCCGGCGAAGTTGCTGACTTGTTTCCTGATGATGAAGTTGAGAATATTATAGCTGGTGTTAGGAATGAGGTAAATTTCGTCATGATTTCTGACAGAACTTGTACAAGAAATAAAAGTGCGAATGCTTCTCGATTTCAATTAACTAAATTTATTCTTATTAGTATTAATATTATATGGTTTTGACTTTAAATGTTCGATGTTATAGGTCAAAGGAGCTGGATTACCAGATACAAGAGAAATTTGCTGGAAATTCTTCATAGATAGGGTCCGCAAACAACTCAAAGTTGTATTATGTTTTTCGCCTGTGGGCTCTACTTTGAGAGTGCGTTCGAGGAAATTTCCTGCGTTGATAAATTGCACATCAATTAATTGGTTTCACGAATGGCCTCAAGAAGCCTTAGTCTCAGTTTCTATGAGATTCTTGGAAGAATTACATGTGCTACCTGTGAGTACAAGATCATATTTTACCTGTGAGTACAAGATAATTACTGAGATACTTACATATTTTCATTAACCTGTAATTTTTTTCTCAGATTTCTCTAAGAGATTCAGTGTCAAGATTTATGGCGTACGTACATACCTCAGTAAATACTATATCAAAGGCTTACTTATCAAACGAGAGGAGATACAATTACACGACTCCTAAAAGTTATTTGGAACAAATCAGTTTATATGCGAAGTTAGTGAATAATAAAACTGATGAGCTTCGTGCAAAAATTACCAGGCATGAAATTTCTTTAGTCTGTTACTATTTTGTTACTTGTAATGACTGAACTTTTGATCAAAAGAACTCTATCATTTTCATCTTAGGTTAGAGAATGGCTTAGAAAAATTACGCAGCACTGCATCACAAGTGGATGAATTAAAAGCAAAATTAGCAATACAAGAAATAGAACTACAACAAAAAAATGAAGCTGCTGACAAGCTTATTGAAATGGTTGGCGTTGAAACAGCTAAAGTGCAAAGTGAAAAGGCTTTGGGTATGTAAACTTTAAAACCATTCTACAACGTCAAATTATTCTTCTGTTGAATTGTTGAGTTGTAAATTGTTTATAAATCTTTAGTTGTATGGTTTTAATCAGCACAAAGTTTTATAAGATATGGCTTTAATTGTTTTTTTAAATATTGCAGCCGACGAGGAAGAAGAGAAGGTAGCAGTTATTGCTGAAGAAGTATCTAAAAAACAAAAAGATTGTGAAGAAGATCTTATCAAAGCCGAACCAGCTCTAGTTGCGGCTCAAGAAGCTTTAAATACTCTCAATAAAGCTAATCTTACTGAGTTAAAATCATTTGGTTCCCCGCCTGGAGCTGTAACAAATGTTACAGCTGCCGTGATGGTTTTGTTAGCACCTGGTGGAAAAATACCAAAAGACAGAAGTTGGAAGGCTGCAAAGGTATTATCTAAAATTCTCATAATATTTTTATGGATTTAGACGTATAAATTCTTTCCTACATAACTAACTCGCAGTATTTTGATATTTCTTGTGATACTGTAATTAATCTTCAGATGGTAATGGCGAAAGTCGACATGTTCTTAGAATCCCTCATCAATTATGACAAAGAAAACATTCATCCAGATGTAATCAAAGCCATTCAGCCTTACCTTAAGGACTCTGAATTTGAACCAGGTAATAATATAATAAGCATTAATATGAATAAAAAATATTATTGTTAAATATTATAATTCCTATTTCATCATAATCAGGTCAATCAGTATTTGACAATCTACATCATTTCTTATTCTTTTAGAATTCGTAAGGTCAAAATCAGCAGCTGCCGCTGGACTATGTGCATGGGTCATTAACATAATCAAGTTTTTTGAAGTGTTCTGTGATGTTGAACCTAAAAGAAAAGCGCTAGCAGCAGCCAATGCTGAATTAGCAGCGGCTACTGAAAAACTGAAATCAATTAAGTCCAAAGTTGCTGTGAGTAACTATACCTTATAAAAATAATATAAATTTTATTAATATTGGTCAAAAATATTAAATCTTATGTTATTATTGTAGTCCCTTGAGGAACAATTAGCAAGTTTAACAGCAGACTTTGAAAAAGCGACATCGGAGAAATTGAAATGTCAACAGGAAGCTGATGCTACTAATAGAACAATCCAACTAGCAAATCGGTTGGTAAATGGATTAGCCAGTGAAAATGTACGATGGGCTGAATCTGTTTCAAAGTAAGTAAATAATTTTAAACAAAACAATATTGATTTAAATATTTTGTATATGTACTGCGTTACAGTGAATTTATTTCTTCATAAATTATATTTCAGTTTCATGCAACAAAGTACTACATTACCAGGCGACGTTCTTTTGGTTTGCGCTTTCATATCATACGTAGGATGTTTTACTAAACTATATCGAATGGATTTGTTGCATAAGAACTGGTTAACGTTTTTGAAAACGTTGGAGGTAACATTTATTAGTTTAAAGATATTACATTTTTAGTGCACTTTTTAGTAGCACTTTAATTGATTTTATAATAACACTCTAAATTTTGTCTATTACTCATATTGTTGTAATTAAAAATAACTTCTTATTTTAAAGAACTCTTAATTTTATTGTTATTTCTAAGTGATAAAAATATATTTTAGCCGCCAATACCAATTACCGAAGGTCTCGATCCTCTAACGATGCTCACAGATGATACTACGATAGCAATGTGGCAAAATGAGGGTTTACCTTCAGATAGAATGAGTACTGAAAACGCTACTATACTATCTAATTCCGATCGATGGCCGCTTATGATTGACCCACAGGTTTGACAATATACCCTTTTCATCACGGTTTTTTTTAATTGTGTTTGTGACAAATAAGTTTTTTGTGATATATACTAGGCTTTAGATAACATTAGTCATAAATTAAAGCGATTGTACCAGTAATCACCTTACATTTGATTTTATGATTATTTTAGTTGCAAGGAGTAAAGTGGATTAAACAAAAATACGGTGACAATTTACGGGTTATCCGCTTAGGTCAGAAAGGTTATTTAGACACTATTGAGAAAGCTATCATAAAAGGAGAAACCGTACTATTGGAGAATATTGGTGAAACCGTTGATCCAGTACTAGATCCGTTATTAGGACGTAACCTTATAAAGAAAGGAAGGTAAATGTTTTAAGAACTAAGATTTAAAATACAGCAATATTTCGGTGTTTATTCTGTTTGATAAATAACTTGTTCTATTTATCAGGGCAATAAAAATAGGCGACAAAGAAGTGGAATACAGTCCAAATTTCAGACTTATTTTACACACGAAACTGGCAAACCCTCATTACAAGCCAGAAATGCAAGCACAAACTACATTAGTAAACTTTACTGTAACTAGAGATGGCCTAGAAGACCAACTGCTAGCGGAAGTAGTAAAGGCTGAAAGACCAGATTTAGAAGAATTGAAAGCTGAATTGACGAAACAGCAAAACGAATTTAAAATACAATTAAAGAAGCTTGAAGATGATTTACTGTCTCGTCTGTCTTCAGCTGGAGAGAATATTTTGGGAGATACAGCGTTAGTAGAAAATTTGGAGACTACAAAGAAAACAGCTGCTGATATTGAGAGAAAGGTATTTGTAAATAAATAGGCAAATGTAGTAGTAAAAAATATAGACCATCACAAACAACCACGATCCAATAATAAACATCATGTAAATGTCTACATCAACCGGAAATCCAATCCCACCTGACTATTCTATAGCCCAATTAATAGTGTCAATTATTGCATAAGATGCTTAACATAAATTTAAATCGAAATATCTTGCAGGTAGCGGAAGCAAAAGTTACATCACGAGAAATAGATCAAGCTCGGGAGTTCTATCGTCCAGCCTCAGCACGAGCCTCTTTACTGTATTTCATATTGAATGACTTAAACACAATAAACCCCATTTACCAGTTTTCTCTCAAGGTACTACTATACATTAAGTTAAACCAAAAATCGGTTTTGTTATTTTCATGTAAATCGTAGTATATACCGATATTTTTATGATAGTTAATTCATAACACTAGTTAACATATTTTAGGCATTCAGCGTCGTATTTCAAAAAGCGATATCTAAGGCAGAAGAAGCTGAGGAAGTGAGTCAAAGAATCAAAAATCTCATTGACTGTATCAGCTATTCCGTATTTCAATATACATCACGAGGGTTATTTGAATGCGACAAACTAATATTCGCATCGCAGATGACGTTTCAGGTAATTTCAATAGGAATATGCTAATATTAATTTCTTTCTTAAAAAAAGTGACAAGAAGGAACAGAAAAAGAGAAGCTAAGTTAATGTTAACATCGAAACAGATAACGTTAATAAAATGAATACCAAAAACTTTATTGCAATTATATTATGAATTCCACAAAATAATGTGAACGATTCTTTAATACCAAGATGAATCTAAATATCAGTGACGACAAAGTGCAAGGACAAAAAAGGTCGTATGATTTTAAAAGTGACCTTGAAAAATCCTCAGTGTTGTTGAGAGGGGCTTTTATTGTTAAATACACCATGACAAATTTGTTATAGCTGTAAATTAGTTCTGCTTTAAAGATATTCATTAATTTTGGAATAAAAAGTCGTTTCGTTGAAACCTTGAATTACCTTGTTAGTATGTCATTCTTGATGCATACTTTTGTGCTGTGAATATTTATTTTTATATTCCTAATATATTTTTCTATTTTACAATACGTTGCGTCCTTATGCTTTTAGCACTGTAAATTTTTTTGTTCGCAATTAATGTAAAGAGATGAGACTAATGAGTTTATAATTATTATTTCTACAGGTACTTTTAATGAGTGAAGAAGTGTCGCCAGCGGAGTTAGACTTCTTTCTCCGTTTTCCAATCAAACCACACGTGACCAGCCCGGTCGATTTTCTCTCCAACCATAGCTGGGGAGGAATTTGCTCCTTGGCTAGTAAGGACGAATTCAGGAACCTTGACAGAGATATCGAAACCTCTCCTAAGAGATGGAAAAAAATTGTCGAAATGGAATGTCCTGAAAGGGAAAAATTTCCGCAAGTATGCATTTAATCTATGTATTATGTTTAACTTTAATTATATTGTAATGTATATTATTAAAATAAAGTCACTTTAATTTATTAATGAGTTACGTTTTACCTTTAAGGAATGGAAAAATAAGACTGCATTACAAAGACTATGTATGCTCAGAGCTTTGAGACCGGATAGAATGACGTACGCAGTGGCGTAAGTAATTCAGTAATATCATATTGACTTCAACACATTGTTAGGGCGTAGAATTCTTTTTTCTTCTTTAGATTGAGGTCTAAAATATGCCAAACCGCCACTCTTGTAAAAGCTAATTAAGGGCTTGGATTAGACGATGGTGGAAGCTTTTATGCCGTCTGTAGTACTCTGACATAGTCTAACGGATTGCCAGTGAACATTCTAAAGTTTGATATAATATCGCCGATAAATAACATTTATGTTCATATGTACTCAATTTTTTTCTAGAGCTTACATAGAAGAAAAAATGGGTACAAAGTATGTAGAAAACCGGACAGTTGAGTTCAGTAAATCTTTCGAGGAGACTAGTCCAACAACACCGATATTCTTTATTCTATCTCCTGGAGTCAATCCCTTGAAAGACGTGGAAGCTTTAGGAAAAGTAATGGGATTCACGGCAGATTGTGGAAATTTTCACAACGTATCGTTAGGTCAAGGGCAAGAGGCGGTGGCAGAACAGGCAATGGACGAAGCTTTGGTCAAGGGGCATTGGGTTGTTTTACAGGTTTGTTGAAAATTAAGTGGCACAAGTAATTTTGACGTAATTAGAATAGGTTTTAGGTTCAAAAAATGTTCGCCTAAAGCAACTTGAAATACGTAATTTGATTTGATTGATCGAGTATCTTATAAATTTCTCATTTTATCACTTGTTGCTGCTATAATAGCAAATTTATAGGCATAAGCTCCCCTCATAATGCGAGGGTTAAAGTTCAACATTTTCAGTTGCGTGTCTCATGAGGTTTTTCTTCAAAAAACCGAGAGAATAATGTTTAATTTACATAACCTATATAATTTCGAAAATTAGCGATACGTAAAATAGAACCCGCGTAGGACAAACGTTGAAACCACTACTCATTCATTGTTTCGATGCTTTTAATCCTCATTAAATTGTTACAGAATATTCATCTTGTTAAAAAATGGCTACCAAGCCTTGAGAAAAAGATGGAGAGTTTTGCTTCTGGCTGCCATAACAACTTCCGTTTATTTATGTCCGCTGAACCAGCTGCCACTGCAGGTGCGCACATTATACCACAGGGAATATTGGAGTCCAGTATAAAAATTACCAATGAACCACCTACTGGAATGCAGGTAAGTAAAGTTTAACAGTAAGACCCAAAATTTTAATGGGCATAGACAGCAGTTAATCTAGTTTGAAGTTGGGCTTAAATTTAGTTTTGGTATTTTGAATAGTGGATACGTATTTTCGTTCAATGTAATACTTCCAGGCAAATCTGCATAAGGCTCTCGATAATTTCAACCAAGAAACCTTGGAAATGTGTGGCAAAGAAGCAGAATTCAAGGCTATACTTTTTGCTCTTTGCTACTTTCATGCTGTTGTTGCGGAGAGGCGAAAATTTGGTCCCCAAGGCTGGAACAAAATATATCCTTTCAATGTTGGTTGGTAGCTTTGTTATGTTTTCTTTTTCCTTTTTATGTTGATAGTCGATGTAATGTAAAACAAGAAAAATGGAGATTTGACCCCACTTGACATAGTCCCTAACACTTCATTAAGAGTTAACTAGGACTGGATGTATGCAATATGAGGATTCTCGAAACACTATTCTAAAAGTTGAAATATTTTAAGTGCTCTTTAGGCTATAAGAACATTACTCGTATAAAGTAACTCCTAATAAATTAAAGAATTTTGTTTCATGTATTAGGTTTGCTACTTTTTTGTGTCGTGTCGGAAAATATTTAGAATTTGTTTTAGGTGATCTTACAATAAGCGTGTTTGTGTTATTCAATTATTTGGAAGCCAATTCTAAAGTCCCGTGGGAGGATCTGAGATACCTGTTTGGTGAAATAATGTATGGAGGACACATCACGGATGATTGGGACCGTCGTCTCTGTAACGCCTATTTAGAGGAGTTAATGCAGCCCGATTTGGTAAGATTTTAATTAAATGTATAAAAAGAATACCGGTATCCTCTCATTTATATGCCATCAGATTCTTATGAAAAACTTGCCCAAAATATTAGTAATTGAAACATTTTACGTGATTACCTATAAAATGTCTAATTTATTTCACGAAATAATGATTTGGCGATTAAACAGTAGTAAGTTGCAACGATAATATCAATTTTCAAAGGTGGATGGTGAATTGCACTTGGCACCAGGATTCCAGGCACCCCCCAATACAGACTACTCTGGTTACCACCAGTACATTGAGGATGCGATGCCAGCAGAATCACCTTATCTATACGGTTTGCATCCCAACGCTGAAATAGGATTCTTGACTACAACGTCAGAGAACTTATTCAGAACGATATTCGAGATGCAGCCTAGAGATGCACAGGCTTCCGGAGCGGCAACTGTTACTAGGGAGGATAAGGTAGGTATTTTTATTATTTTAATAACATTCAAAAGATAAAATAGTGGATCATCAATAAATAAAATATGTCGATAGTAATGTCGTAATCTAATTTATATTTTTCACTTGTCAGGTAAAGCAAATGCTGGACGAAATAATGGAGAAGCTTCCAGAGGAATTCAACATGGTGGAGATAATGGGGAAGGTGGAGGAACGGACGCCGTATGTGATAGTGGCCTTCCAGGAGTGTGAGAGGATGAATTACTTGACCGGGGAAATGAAGCGATCCTTAAGGGAATTGGATTTGGGACTGAAGGTAATTTACACTATTTGCAAGATTCCGTAAATATAATGAAGAAGTAGAACTCATTCAGGAGTACTAGTAATATTATGAGCGCTTCCGAAATCTATAACAATTATTGCGAATGAACATTACCAAATATCGTAGACAAAAATGATTATTGCAATTTGCTTATACTTATAATACTATATAATACTTACCAGTATTAGAATTCTTCAAAATAATCAAAAATGTATAAAATTTTACCAAACACTCTTGGAATACTGTTTGTTCATGTATAATGATGTTATTTCCAGGGTGAGCTGACAATTACATCGGATATGGAGGATTTGGAAAATGCCTTATTCCTGGATCAGGTACTCGATATCATATTTTTCTTTTACGATTTTGTCTACATAATTGATGTGATAATACTGAAAATTTAGTAGTTCAAAACGATCCCGTAGTTTACATAGCGCCATTGCCAAGTCAGGGATATCGAGTTAAGTTTTTATATAATTTTAATATAAATATGTATGCAATAATTTATTTAATTATGTTTCTGTAAGGATTAAGCACCTTTCCCAAACGGTGGTAGAATCAAGAAATTACTTGCATAAGTGTATTAATATAATACCTATGTGAATAAATGATTTTGAATTTGAATTATACTATAATCAATATTATAACCAAATTAGTAATATTATTATCACTACGTGAAGCCTGCCCAGCTAGCTAATACGATCTCGGTCGAGTGAGACGTTTAACGAAAAAAAGGACTTACTTTTCTTCTTCAACCTTCTCTCTCGGTCGGAAACGCATCAATGATGCCTCGTTACTAATAGACAACAATGTACGTTCCTCTGTCGGTTAGTTACATATAAAATGTGTGATATGTCAAGGTGCCAGCAATATGGGGAAATAGGGCGTACCCATCGTTGCTCGGTCTTGCCGCCTGGTTTGTTGACTTGCTGCTGCGCCTTCGGGAGCTGGAGACTTGGGCTACTGACTTCGTGGTAAGGAAACTAGTTATACTTAAACAATCAGAAAACAAAAGATATATATTAAAATACGAATTTTCTTAAAGTATACAACAACTACTTAATTTTACAACCAATTTCTTTATATATCTTTTTTCTTTACTTGTAGTTCTTTAGTTTGTTGTCGTAGATAATTGAAGTTTTTAGTTGGGAAGAAGACACTTTAATCTTAGTAAAAAGTACACATAGATATTAAAAATGGTAGTAATAAAAATAAGAAGAGCTAATGTATGTAGGTAGGTCGCTGCGTAGATTCGTCACGAATACAAACAATGCATCGTAAGAAGTATCAGGCGCGGTGTAATCTTTTTATGTATAATTTACTAGACGATCCAGCAAACTTTGTTTTGCCATACAAATTATTATTTTAGAACTATTTTGATAACCATAAAAATGCTTATAATTAAAAGCTAGACATATGCTGTCGCGGACTTTTATTTAGAACTTTTAGAGGGGAACAATATTGTAGTACATGATTTT
>DWJN01003328.1:0-13779 GCA_018248895.1 Carystus phorcus | reverse complement strand
TACTCCTGAGCAGGTTATAGTATACTTTTCATCACGCTACAATCAATAGGAGCAGAGCAGTGAAGGGAAATGCTAACCACCACTTCCACGCGGACGGAGTTGCGGGCGGCCACTAGTATTACATATACTTTGTCTTATATCCAAAACCAATCAATTACTTGACTCTAATGAAAAGTATCGTTTTAAAACTTAATATTTTGCAAACGGATTCGAAACTGACGGTCACTCACCAGGAAATAATTTTCATGGATAGTAAAGAGTCCTATGGTTTTAAAGAAGCTTGGATGTTATTTATTTTACAGCCCGTTTTCATTATTGTTTCTGTAATTAATACAAATGATATCATTTATTACTCTTTCCAGTCTTCCTACTTTTTCCACAACGGTCCTCGGCCCTTCGAACTTTGTGACCAGCCCATAGCGATTTCAGTGGATTAATTTGATAAACTAAGTTGATTATCTTTGTTCTTCTATGGATTTCATTATTTCTGACTGGGTCACCTATAGAATTACCGAGCACAACTCTCTCCATCGCCCGCTGAGCGTCTTTGTGCTTGTTCATTACGTCAATACTGAAGCACCACATCTCGAATGTTACACAATTATTAATTATCAATAATTATACACTACATAATTTGTCAAGTTTCTCAAAAAATTTGTTAATCAGTTTACGAAACGCATTTCAATCAACACTATTTGAATTTTAATTTGTTACTAAAATAATAAAACGTTATAGTAAAAATGTTAGCTTTTCTTCTATTATACCGTATGTGGTGGCCGTAGGATAAATTACTTTGGAGTTTTTGCTTGTTGTTGGCTTTGCGTAAGGATTATGTTATCAAGTATTTTTAAGTCATTTATTACTATAATTATTTTTTCTCCTGCATCGGTCTGGCTAGCTACCATCTTGTTCTTTGAATATGCCACCAAACGATTCCTCGTTTTCCATCTGGGGCCTGAGAACCAGCTTTTTTCTTCCTTCCCTCTTCTTTCTTGGCCATGTTTCAGTGATGTATTTGTTGTTACTGATGCTCATGGGCGACGGTGCTCATTTACCATCACATATCTTATCGGCTCATTTGTCGCCTAATTACATAAAATGACGAGACTGTTATATATACAACATAAAAGATAAGCCGGTTTTAAATAAAAACGTTGTGTCAGTATTGTACCTATACAGTCATTGAATTAAAATGTTTTTACAATACCGTCGGAAACAGTCGCTCTGATCCAGATAAATAAAAATAAAGTGGAGGTTAATTGTAAAATAGTGGAATGAGATTGGCAGATGAGAAAAACCAATAGACGTGCGATTTTGTAATTTACTTGTACGCTCTCGTACAACCCGACACAGGTTTCGATTGTATGTTTGCCATAGATTCTATGTCACTTGATGATATAAAAACAATTATATAAAAAAATAAATTGGATTTGGTTTGATTTTGTTTCAGAATAAATTTCAGCCTACTTGTATTGCTAATATATTCGGAAAAGTATTCCTAAAACAAATTGATGGCAGTTAGGAAGTGTTTAAAAAAAGAATATGAGAAGGAGCACTGAAAACTACTCATAAGAGGTCGCGAGTAAGATTACACTCACACTTGGGATTGCATTAGAACACAAAAGAAATAAGACAGAAAGTAAGCTTTCATTCGAAGGCGAATAAGCCACCCGAGCTTAGAGTGCATTATAAAGGATTGACTAGAAATGCAGATAATAATTTAAAGATACTGAGAATAAGTTGCGAAAAAATATTTTGTTTCAGGAAATATAAACCTACACATTATTAGATACGTAAAGTCTTTAACATAAAACTATTTTCATTAAATCCTATGACCTAAAGTTTATCCTCAGTTATTGTGTCCTATTAAAGAGCAGGCTGTACTGTTACTGAAACAAGGGCACCCTAATTACTAAGCTCCAAATTAATGTTATTCGATATTAAATCTAGGTTTATATTCATCGTTCGTCGTTTCAAGTACCTACTAGTAGAAAACGGCGGTGGGTCATAAAAAATCCGTCCGTATTTTATGCTCGATTTACGGTTTGGGGGTTCTTAGGGGAGGGAGGGGAAGAGCGGCCATGACCTACCAATTCTGGGACAAACGCTCCCATCAGATACCGCACCTAACGATACATATAGGTACGAATTTGACAGAACTCGCAACTTCGATGAAACAAGAAAGGGGCTATGATGATTGGAAATCGAACGAAACAAGTTCACGGTGAATTTAAAAATAATATGACTTATGATTTTTGAACAATATCGTAAAAACTAAATTTGTGCGGAGCTGACGAAGGACAGAGATGAATGGAAGAAGAAGACATACTGCGCCGACCCCAAGTAATGGGATAAGGACAGGGAGATGATGATGATCGTAAAAACTAAATTTGAAGTTAGAGGTGATGGAAGTAAAGAAGTGGTTAATGTTACTTGTCGTAATTATATCATGGTGGGTCAAAAAGTTTAATGTCCCGTGAATTAAGTGGCAATTGTCAAAAATGATGCGACCTCAGCGTGGCGATCATCCAAGCATGAATAGAATTATCTGATTGAATATGACTTATCCTTAAACATTAAATATTTGTTCAGGCTTCAGTGAACGATTCATACTGTATAGTAAGCCTTTCATCGTGATTATGTGTGTAGTAAGTAGATCGTGGCCTAATCCTAAAGTAGGTTAGGTCGCGGGACTCAGACGTGTCTTATATCTGGGAGTCATATATCAATCATGAAAGTATATCATTTATGTACATTTCTTCAGGTTGTCTAAACTAACTACCAATCACTCGGAAATCCTTTTGCATATACAGACTAAAAGTTTAATTTGTTTATATTTCATATTTTTCAGGGACAGAATCAATTGCAAGAATAAATTACCAAACAAATTCAACCACGTTTTACATTTGTCACTTTTGGGTATTCCTAATTCACAGATGGTGTTGTAAGTTATATATTATATTATATTTCACAGGTTTTAGCTATGTCTTATAGACAACCTGTTAAGCTATATATATAGTTAATATAACAAATAAATAAGTTTGTAACAGAGTAGGATGCACAAATTAAACAGAAACGAATTGCATCTGCAGCTAATGTAGGAAGAAGTATCCTATGTTAGCGTAAGGAATCATGTAGAAATATGGTTTAAGGGAAGGAAATAAAAATAATGATTTATTAAAAGGGCAGTAATATTTCCCTTGTTTCTTTAAACAAAACAGTATCTGCGAAGGTCAGATAACTATAGTTCCGAAGACGCACAGCCATTGCGGTGAAGGATTTATAGTAGAAGTATGGAGCGGGACTAACAAAAGAAAGATTTTTGTTACAAAAAAGACAGCGGACCTGATAGTTATAAATTTTGTACTGAAAGCGTTGTTCTGGGTAATCACAATTATTTGCATTAAACAGGACGCAGAAATAACATGATTATTCCGAAGACGGATCGGATGTCTGAGCCGGATGTTTAGAAATATGATCACCTTTTTTGTTGCCTGCTGTGCCGCGGAACGTCCTCAGTTACGTATAAATGAATATCATAAACAAGTCATAGTTTTGTATAATAAATTTGTAACTAACTGACCCTCAAACGAAGCCGTGTCAATTTATTTGACCCTCTTCTATACTTAATATGTATGCCAATTTTATTTTCGGTACATTTAACCTCGGAGTTCATTAATGAGGAGACAATAAATTTATACGTGAGATAACGAGAATAAACCACCAAAGTTTCATCACATCCAGATCAATAGTTTACGAATGAAAAGGGAGTAAACCTTGATACATACGGATAATAAATGTCTGTCATCAATCGTTACATAAGAAATAATTTTCAGCTCAATATTTTTTTTAATTACGTTTCTCGTGAGGTGAACTCCTTATGCAAAGACAGGCGTAGCAAGAAGATTGGCGGCGGGCCAACTCCTCTTTCAAATTTTATGCTAGTGCCAGTGCCAGTTTATTCTGATATTTTCCCTCTAGTACGAAATATGAATGAGAAGGGTGTTAATGTGAAAACAGGGATCTTACTCTTCTGGTCGACCATTGCTCTATGCGGCCTTTGTTTTGCTTTCTATATAACAAGTGTGCCAGTGTGTCTGTAGTGCTCACTTTTCCGATAACTCAATGGAGTACGTAACTCTTTCAAACTGGGCCATATTAAAATGGAACACTTATCTTTAAATTGTGTTGAAACAATACATCAACGAACGTTTCTTTACTGAACGTAATTGAAAAAAGTACACCAAGTATTTATTTGCATGTTAATAATTCAGTTTGTTATTTTGAAAGAAGTATAGTAGTGTGTATACAGTAATTCATTATACAGATCTAGAATCAACTGGATAGGCTACATACTTATTTGCAGTCGGTCATAAACAGTCTGAACATAAACCTTCTGAAGGTTAAGCAATAAATACCTCATTTTTCTTTGTGATAGGTACCAACTACCTATTTACGTGTACGTATATCCACCTGATTTACGACGTAATGCATATTCAGAAGCTATGAATTACTGAGGAGCTGTATGATAGCTCTGAAAGAACTCTAGAATAATATTATCGGTGAACAAAGCTTATAACAGTGTTATTAATAGTCGGCTAAATTCATCCGATATTTTATGTAATAATTTGCTGGAGTAATGAGAGATTAAATAGAATTTAAAAAAATCTCTTTGGGCTCTTAAAACTTTGGATATGGTATAAAGCAAGAGAGTTATAAATGTATTATTTAGGCCTAATCAGCAACGTTATAATAAATTACTTTGAAGTGGTTTTAAAAGCTTTTATTTAACTTGCAATGTATGTTTTTATGTACGTGTGTATGTTCGGGTGGAATCTTGCAGCTCAATTTTGAAACAGACATCTTCAACCGATTGAGCTGAAATTTTGTATACACATTTAGTTTGAATGACAATACATACTTTGAGTTAGTCAGTTAGTAGTTAGTCTTGGTTCGTTCTAAATCGAACGTAGCTGAATATAGAACTTTTTACAAAGGTTTCACTTTTGATTTATTTAATGAAGTACGTTTTCTTTTCAAATAAAAATTAATAGCAAAATGAACGTATCTTTCGAAGGTCACTGTCATGCAGGTGTGAATTCAATCACCTTTATTTTGAATTAATAAGATATTTTACCTTTTACTAAACTTGCATACGAGTATCTATGCGTTCTCCGTAATATTCTTAAAAGTGGCAGGTACAGTACATTGATAAATCCCAAGCTCTACAGTGTTTAAATAAATACTCAATTGGAATCCAACTCGGTAGACACATTTAATATAACAATTAGAAGTTATTTGCAAGATAACGCCTGTTGAATTCGCTGGTATCTATAAAAATATAAAGTTTTATATATTCCTTGCCGCAGCGCAGGAAATGTTGGTAGATTCACTTGAATTTTTATATGAGATGGTGTTTTAAAATAGTTCTAATATAATATTGAACTTCTCACGGACATTGACATTACAAATGTTTGGGATAATAATTGCTTCAACTGTTTACGGTATAATTTTTATTTATATCTCTCTATTTTAAATTGTGCAACTTAGAATTTAATTCATTAATTTCGTGTCGGCGAAGTTATATCTGCGCCGTGGCTGGAGTTTTGGCAAATGTTTACAGTGAGCCGCCTGCCTGACGCCAACCCTCTTTAGGTAAGTAGACTGTTATTATGTGTGTGTAAACGTGACATTGACTTGAGTACCTGTAGGATGCATAATAATCATATCACTTCAATATTTATCTGGGCATTTAAAAATTGTTGCAACCGCTTACCTAATCTTTATACTCGTAAATATAATTCTTCAGTTCGTGGGTGTCATTGAACTCCTTCAAAAACGGACCAATTTTGATGATATTTTGTGTTTAAGTGTATTCCCTAATTTAGAATTACAATTCGAACCCCTAGTCGAATGATACAGGCGAACTTAGACAAACAAATAAATATGTTGTTTACTCTATACATTTAAGAAATTAACTGATAAGACATTAATTAGTCTTTACATATTGTAGTAAAATTATTACTGGTGATATTCATTAATCTATGGCAATTGTCAATGTCAATAAAATGTTTGTTTTTTTTCAATCTTCGTCTATTTGTTTGTGCTTTTGTTTCAACTGATTTCAGAATCAAAAACCAATATACCTTAGGTTTTCACAAATGTGTTACAATAAATATGAGCAACATTTGATGTTTGTTTTATTTATAACAGTTTACAAATAAAAAAAAGATTTGTATGTTAAAGAATTTCTGTACATTTTGTCGGCAAAAAAGACCCTCGGGAGTCTTCATTTTTAATATCCATTGAAATAAATTATAACTTTATCGAAGTGTACCAAAAGTGTGTAAGTGTAAAATATTTACAAACATAGACAGACATTCTAGAAAAAAAATAACAGACCCGTTTACCCCAAAGCACATTCGGAATTACATTATATCGTTATGCATTATTATCACCCCCATAAAAAGCTAACCTATCATTTTATACTATAAATAGAATGAAATTTGAAAATCACAACTTAATTTACTAAAAGAAATGGATTACTCTGTGTATACACACCTACTTGACAATTTATTAGACAGCTAGCTAGATAAGAGAAATTCTTGGAAAAGGAAGCGTGAATAACTGGAAATGTAATAATCTAATTAAGGTTAGATAAAGACATTAAATGAATAGGAGTTATAATAATTTGGATTTGTTACAATGTTAAAAAGCTTCCTCAACCGGCGAGCATGTATGAAACGAGTGATAAAAGTTGTTGAACCGAGAGAAGTATGTCAGAATCGTAGCAAATGGAAGAAAGTGGTCTCTGCCTACCCCTACTTGTGCATTTAGTCCATTTAATGCACTATAAAATAGAATAAATTTATAACGACAGATACTAATCGATCATTTATTTCAATTGCCGTTATTCTTTGACGCAATTAAAGTCTAATCCGAATCGATACTTATCACGTGTATTGCGGTAAAAACCATATAATTATCATTGGTATCGTTTTTAAACACTTGTAAATGGCGATCTTATATCTGATGTGATATTACAATTTATAATTGAAGAAATTTATACAAAAAATGTAAACGTTAGTACGTTTTAAATAGGCAAAACAATTAAAACAGGTATAGGTCAAAATATGTTGGTTTTGCTATGTGACCCGCAGGGTACTGAGCAGTTACCGCTACACATCATCATCTTTGATACAATGATTGGTGAATGGACATTACCAAAAATATGTTGAGAAACTTCCTTTACTTTTACGAAAATTGAACTGTAAATCATATGATATATAAACAATCTTTGTTTTAACTTTTTCAATAAACAATTCAATAAATATCTTTTAACAGGTCATAGTAAATATTCCCAAATACAAATTACTTAATACTGCGCACGAATATGCTTCAAAACTGATTAAAGTTTTAGATTTTCAAGCATTAATTGCAAATTTATAAACAAATTTTATCAATGAACAAAATTATTATTGACTAGACTCAGGTTGAAGCATTTCCACTCAATGTTAAGTAATACGTTCACACAAACACTCATTCACAAGTATCTATAAAGATAGTTCTAAATGAATCACTGCCTAGGTAACAAATAATACAAATGCTAAATACAATTACTGACTCATGATAAAACTACCTAAAATTTAATAAGTTGCCGTTCAGAACTGACTTATCTTATTACTAAAAAAAAATCTAGACACAAAAAGCGAGTAATGAACAAGCAGACGAGGCACCTGAAAGTTAAAGGTTACTGTCTTCCAAAAACATCATCAACTATGAAGAGTTTATCGACCAAAACTCAAACAATAGACCTGAATTATATTCTACACTCCGACGCGACAGAAACACGTATGTAAATAGGACATCTATATGATACGTTTTGGAGAATGTGTGGCTGAATTCTCCCATAACGACAGGACACACGGCAGGTATCCATCCCTTCGTAGTTAACATGCCTCTTCTAACATCACGCTTTTCTTCGTCGTTTATTATACGTGCCGCGAAGGACTGAAATAAATTGCCCGTGAATAATCCCGTTGGATTATAATGTGGTTGTCTTCAAGGCAAGAGTCAATAGGCATCTTTAAGTTAGTGCGGTGAAGCGCTTGGATGGTGATCCAAGGCTACATCTCTGGATAGGATAGTGGTCAAGCATAAACTTATAGTGTGTAAAAAAAATCCCGGTCACTTATGAAGTTAGGCAGGCGGATAAAAAATTGTATACTGTAAATGTCACGCAGGGACAAAAAAACGCTTTATAACGCACGTTGACAGATCAAGAACTTTAGTAAGTATTATTGCCTGGATGATAATGTTATTTGTTTCTTATCGCTTGAGGTACGTAAATCACAAGAATATAAAAAAGGCTAGTAAACCATTTGTATTCAAATCGATAATTTCAAATAATGGACTTTTTCAACGAACAGTTAGAAAAATTAACTACCAGGTCAAAGTTAGCGAGGTGCTATTATGAACTAAACGAAGATCAAAGCTTTTAAAAAGCGAACGAATACCTCTGAGATAAAGATCTTAGTCATTAGGCAGAATTAAATAGATCAAATCATTTATACACCAGACCTTGAAATTAATTGTTTACAAAAAATTACTGTTGATGAGAGTTATGGAATGCCCAGTCAATGTTTTTCTTTTCATACAACTAGCTGATAAACGAACAGACAGCTACATGATGATAAGTGGTCATTATCATACACAACAAAAGCATCACTCTTTTCCAACCAAGAAATAATAGAGAAGGAAAAGAAGGAAACTACTGGTACTCAAGAACCGAAGCACGAAGAATAGTTTAGCGGCTGACTCAAGCAAGAGGATGATAATTAGTAAGGCCAACTTCACAGAAAGTCAATAATTACAATGTCTTAAATTCATTCCTCCCACGTAGCTAAGACGATTTCCAATAGGAACGTCCCAATACACTTCTTCCCTCGTCTTAGTAATGACTTTTTGGCAGCCGTCATTACTTATAATGAGAATCACATGATAAGCTCAATACCAGTCACCTGGGAATCGAAGGCGATAAAAGCCGCCAGTATGTTGAGGAAAATTTATCTCCGGAAATAAAATTCCTCCGTGGCCGTGCCAAGTATCTAAATTACATGTTTATGTGGGATCGTAGCTTTATTTTTGAGACGGACAGAAAACCAGAGGTAATACCAATAGATACGAACCCTCTCCAAACTAACTTATGACTATTTTTGGAAGTTATTCTTTACTAGATGACCCAGCAAAATTCGTTTCACCTAACAGCCGATGATTGACATAAATTGACACAACTTCTGTATTTGTTTACCGTTATAAATAAAAAACACTAAATGTTGTATAAAGCCCATCACAATATTATCCTGAAACTACATTTAAATCGGATGAGCCGTTTATAGGATTATCGTGCATAAACATCCAGACAAAATAAAAAAAAAACATTGTTTTGGGTGCTCTTGCGTGTATAAAGTCCCCCATTAATTAATTCATTTGTATTTGAACTTCGACTATTGGATAAGGTAAATAAAAAACAGTTTCTGTGTCGTTTACCTCTTATATAAAAAAATTTCGTGTCACAATATTAGTTACCATTCTCCAAAACGGCTTGACCCAATTTTAATTAATTTCATATCCATAATCGAGAATCGGACTACTATCTATTTTTCATACCTCTAAGTGATGAGGGTTTTTATTTTTTGGTCAATTATCTTTTATTTTTATTTTTTTGTAATTTGGTATCTAAATATACATACAACCCTTCTACCTTTTAACTTTACCCTTCCCTTCTACCCTTTACCCTTCTATCACTAACCCTTTTTTTTTCGATACTCATTTGTTTCTTCACTAGAAATTCCTTAGAAATAATTTATATGACAAAACAACGTTTGCTGGATCGGCTAGAATTCTCTAGATTACTACTCTAGGCTTTTATCTATAACTATATAATTATGGGCATAACTTCACGTATTTACATAAAACTATCTTTTAATGCTATCTCTTATCATACAATATTATGCAAGATTAAGGATAGCGTTACTAATCTACTTATTGCTTGACCGAGTTCGTGTGTCTTGAGGAGTCTATTAATTTAGATCAACGTATTAACGCGGTACTTTCAGTACAAGTTTATCATTATTGCGATATCGAAAATCTAATCGGCACATCGTCAAAAAACACTATTTAATCCGCTCGGGAAATTTGTTTCTTGAATGAAGGGTTCCGTATTCTCTCTCAACCAGCTCAGGTATTTATGTAGTGGATATTTATGGTTTCAATTATGGAACTCACGTCGTAGGGTATCCTTTTTATTTGTTGTCGAGGAGGAAACCTTCTAAGGGCACCCGGTGCCGTGGGAGCGAAACAGGGTTATGTGGGATTTTTAACGGACTAAAACTCAGTGGCCTTCCTCTGCCCTATGTGGAGGACTCCGGGATCTCCAACAGAACACAACCGGAGACCTCCGATAGAAAGTACTCGTAAAATTAACGTTCATTTCATGGGCCACCCTCTACATAACATCCCGACTATATAACATCATCACGCCTTAGAGGAATATGAGAGGAGCAGCAATAAAGAATATTGCGAATTCGGCAAAGTTTTGAGCTTTTGTTGCGTGCGCTGAGTAAACGGTGAATTACTCAAAAATCATGTATTACAATATTGTTCCCCTTTAAAAGTTCAAAATAAAAGTCCGCGACAGCATATGTCTAGCTTTTAAGGTTAGCCCACATCTTTATGGATATCATAAAATTGTGTTAAAAAAATAATTTATATCGCAAAACAACGTTTGCTGGTGTCAGCTAGTAATGGATATTCAGATGAAGTAATAATTACTTAATTACTTAATTCCGTAACGCTTTCGGAAATAATATAACATACGGACTAACTAACACTTTATTTTTCGTAATCTGACGCCTAAAACCCCCAAGTCAATAACAATATAGATAGTTGAAATGAATTATAAATTCCCCGGCTTAATCAAGTATGTAATTGCACTGACCAAGTACAAATGTACTGAGGTAATTGCATTATCGCGATTGTAAGACGTCATGAATATTTTACATCCGGAAATATGTAGTGTCCACTTATAACTTTAACCTACTTAATTGTGTATGGGTTTAAAACTGACTGTAAATAACTTTTAAGTGACAAAAATATTTAAATTACGTTATAATATTATTAGTGAGAGACCAACAACAGCAACTTATAAACATTAATTTGAGTTACTTAAAATACAAAAAACCTAACCTAACCTACTCTCTGTATTTCCAGTCGTTCACTTAGTAATATAGTCGCACGGTTAGTTAATTTTTCGCTTACTAAAATTCATAACGCTCAAGTTAGTATGTCATCGTCAGTCGCTAAGTTTTTTTTATTCGATCGTTTTATAGTTCCCCTTCCTACTTCCTTAGATGATTCCGTCATCAAATTATCCTTTTGAAGGCGGTTTTTTTTGGTTATGGTTATGTTTGTCCAAAGATTTTTGTTATACCTTATAGTTATAACACAGTCTCTGAATATCAGTTGTAAATCTTAAAGATCATTTAAAAGCGTAGTAACAATCTCTCGATAAAAGTTGCGTTTATTATATTTTTCCATTCATTTGTGTAGATTATAATACAATAGGAAATGTATAATATCGCTGACCTTTTACCTATTTTAAATATAAAAGAATGTTCTCTCATTGCTCTTTAAATACGCTTATATTATCGCACACCAAAATCAAATCAAAACTAAGATAATTCAATTTCATTTCAATTTAATTCGACTTCAGTGTAAGGTCGGCTGCATAACTTTTTCACTAGTTGACGCTACCAGAGTTTGTGACATCGTGTTGTATGACATTATGGTTATATCCATTAAGACGGTTCTTTGATTAGTTAATGACATATTTCACATGTTTAAAAAAAATGGTTATTTGTAATAAAAAAAAATAACTGAAAAAGCAAATGTGATATGTATTAAAAATGTAAAGAACAAGTACGAGAAAATCTTATCTTATATCTTATACTAATATAAATATAAACTTCTCGAGCCCCAAAGCAAAATTATGGATATTATGTACCTACATATGTAGTTTGCTTCGTACTTTTATTCAACGTAAGTAATTTTACAGGCATAATTCAAGTTCAGATCACCTTAGGAGAAGATTAGTTTTGAAAATTAGTCCAAAATTAATATTTGATTGCTCACGAATCGAAGATAGATATTTTTAATATTCCTTTAAGAGTATTTTTTAACTCTTTTCTTAGGTTTTTGAGTACGCAATGTAATTAATTATATTATATAGTTATTAATTTTGATAGATTTGGTGTAATTTGTCCGTAACTTGTACGACGCCTCGATTTTATCCGTCAGCTCTAAAAGTGTAATAAATAAATAAGTAAATAAAGGTAGATGCTACAAGACCATAAGAAATATATATAAATATCGCGTTTGTTATGTAATATCAGATTAAGTACAAGGCTGTAAGATCATTATATCTCCGCTATCTTTACGATTCGGAGATAAAATAGAAACAGAACGTAATGCTGACAATACAAACTTCGTGAAACGCTGAGTACCTACTTACATATTTATACGTTTATCTGTTATTGAACTGTTTATAGAGCACGGGAACTATAGGGCACGGAATTTTTCTTGCAATTAAATTGCAATTTTTTTATAATATACAAGTATTTATTACATATTATTTAATTAGTTAGTTATACTTATAAAATATGACAATTAATAATTACTTTATATTTTTCCTATATTATTTTGTAATATTAATGCGAATAATATATAAAGTAATTGATTTAATCGCCGAAACTCCTGCGGGACGGTAGTTTTAACTCGTAGGAAGTAGTTTTTATTTAGAAGAAATATCAAAAATGCGAGCGAACAATATCGAAAGGTAAGGTAATATTCGAAAGGTAATATTTGTGGAATAGTATTGCGAACTTTTAAAAATGGAACTTTTAAAAATGGAACTTTTAAAAATGGAACTTTTAAAAATGGAACTTTTAAAAATGGAACTTTTTAAAAATGGAACTTTTAAAAACCAAGAAGAAATGAAAGTGAAACTAGTAAAATATCAAAATACTTAAATAAATCAGAACCATGTGAAATACAGGACTTCGTAAACACTTTTTATAACTGCTTGAATATATTCAAATAAATATGAAAAACATTGCAAAATTCAACGTTACTAAACTAAAACACAACCTGCTAAAATATAAATAAGTTTAACCAAGTTAAATTACGTGGTTATAAAATGGTTAGTTAAAAGTTAGGTAATTTTATTTACATTTTAAATGCAAACATGTAGGTACCCATATTTTCTACATTTTATACTGATTTGACACGGGTCATGGTCACGGCGAAACTATCTAAATATCGGCATAAAATACAATAACCGTGAGTACCTGTAAACATACAAATGTTTAGCGTCCGTATTAATATAAGTTAAAAACTTATATTTGCATTGTCTTTTAATTTCTTGGTTTCAATCCATTAATGGCGACTACAGGGCACTGGTTTCTCCTCACTCATGAGGCCTAGAGCATAAACCACGCTGGTCCAGTACGGAATGAGGGAAAAACGGAGACATTTTTTATTTATTTATCATATAAGAAAGAAGGATAGAGAGAAAAAAAGAAAAACGTGTAACACAATCACGGCCTTATTACAAAACGTGGACTAGCAAAATACCGGTTTAAAATTCTATTAGACCAAGTAAAATAAACCTTGGCTTAAAGTGTAGTATGAAAGATAAACCTATACTTGATAATCGTGGTT
>DWJN01003327.1:0-13780 GCA_018248895.1 Carystus phorcus | reverse complement strand
TACGTTTTAGTAAACCAAATACAAACAATTTAGTGTCTGCAACCAATATCTTATTTTATATAAAAACAAGCGTTACAATTCGGGACATTACCCCCTTATGATTATGTATATATAGATTATTAGTGTCTATGTTTATGTATAACGCAGATAACCGCATAAGCGATTGTGGTCACGTTCACTCGGAGGTGTGAAGTGTTCATTAAAGCTTTTGCGGCGTTAGCTCATTATCGTTTTAATATGTAGATCAGGTGTTAATTATGTAGTTCTTGTTATTTTTTATGTGGATGGCTTTTGAAGGTACTCATTGTCGCGGTTAATAATGGGCGTTTCCGACGCATTTTCCAGCGAAAAATCGTTTCTTTCTTGAATGCGGTGGTTGCAAATTGCTATTTTTTGGACTAGGAGCCAAATTCGATGCTAAATAATATTTACAGCACTATATTTTTAAATGCTGGTACATGTTGCAGCGAACAACATTAGTAATTATGCAGAGCCCTATGTCGCGTAGTACATTCAAATTAAATAGGCAAGATCTAAAAACTCGTTTGTGGGGATTATAGGTATACAAATTTGCTCCATTCCTGCAGAATAGAAATGATAACTACAAACTAAGCAAATTATTAGCTACTGCATCCGCACCAATATACAGTAACGCTGTTGAAAATACAGCTAACATTCTTTTACACATTGTTAATGTCTCTAAAAGTCCATGTGACACCATTTTATCGATTGGAATTCCTTTGATGGATACATTTTGTAACTATAAATCATTTCCTTTTGACCACCAGCAGTAAGAGTTCCGTTCCAGTTAAATGTTTATGGTTCTCGGTCGAGTGAAACTTGCAGTGTCGGAGAAACTTACAACCATAGCTGAAATATATGTACCTACGTCGTTCTAAGCAGGGCTGACAGCTTCTTACAATTAATTTATGAAACGGTCATGTCATAAAAGTCTATAGTACGTTTGTGTCAAACATAAAAGATAAAACATGCTATTAAGCAACTCCACACGCCGTCGTGAATGGACTTCATGGATACTAGTTATAATTTACGACTTAAATTTTAATTAAATAGCATTGGTTGTTTGCTGGTATAGATTCTCAGTGGAAATCAAATGACAGAGTTTCTTTGACATTTCAATTGATCGTTGAACTTTGATTTGCCTGGTTGGTCCTAATATTTTCTCTACTTGGACCAAACACTAACTAATCTCAGCTTGTCTTTAAATTGTGGAAACATTATTTACACAATCTGCCTTTAATGGTTATGCGTAGGAATTTCCGGATCTTTTATTGAAATATCGTTTTTGAGATCATAATGATGGCCGATTCATCTATGAATTAGACTTTCTCGAATGGTCTACAGTGAGCCGTTAGAGTTATAGACAAATGAAATCAAACTAGACAACCCTGAAAAGCTGAAGCCCTACACATCCGTAAACATTTCAAAGGGAAGGCGTTTTTCTCACATCAAACGCGAACGAAATAAACAGTTGACCGACTGCGGCAACAATTAATCTGAATTGATGCAACTGCGACGGGGTCGTCGCTCCCGCGTGCCGTGTTTATTCCTGGCCGATCACAGATTAGATTGTGGGAGAGACGCGGCTAGTCGCGAACTTCTAGCGTCAACACTAGTTTAGAGAATCCTATTGATATAAGGTGACAGTTAAAACGATAACAATAAAAATGAATACGCTTAGAATTAAACCTCAGTCATAGCGTTCTGCTGTTTTTGTGGTAGCAAACTTAACCTGCTGCAATGTAGTTCTATGTGACTAAAACGAGTTTGTCCCTTCGGGGTATTTTGGGATAGGAAGGTGATAGAGAGAAATGCATATATTCGATGCACGTGTACACATAGATTATTTATGAGTAGTTTTTAGTGAACAGGTAGCGATACAATTCAAGGTAGTCTGGTACAATCGAATCGCAAAAATTTGGTTTTCGAATAATCTTCAGTGTAAACGTACACAAATTCTATTAATCTTTGATGTGCATTACTCTGAAGACGCTCAAAACCCAATTACCACATTTTCTTGTACTTACTTTGCTTGACCTACGAGCTCCCCGGTTAATGCCTACAAATTAAGACAGTGACATTGATTTATTCCACACTTAATGAGACGACATAGGAGATATGCCGGCCTTTGAAGTTATTTCTTATTTTTAATCGTGTTTGCGTCTTACAGAATTGCTGTGCGTTTCACATGGATAGGCAGATTTTATTGCTCCATTAGTTCAAAATAAAGAGTGTATTCATTTCAGAGATATCTATTTAATGAACTACCTAAACAGTTTTTTTACTTTTTATCGCTGTCTACTCCAAATGTTCAAACAATTATTTTAAAATACTATGTCTTTTTGATCCAGCCTATGACTTCGGAAACCAAATCATCGTTTTCTACTATGTCAGAACATAGACTAATGTCACAATAACCTTCTAGGATATATTTAAAGTACGGAACTCAATGTTATTAATTTATTCCTTTCTTTCATTTCACAATGCGATTCAGACTTAACCGGGTTTTCGTTTTAGAACTACTATCTTATGTCTACTTTTAAATTTCAGTATTTCAACGAGCGTAACGATGATATGATAGTCCAATGTTGCCTTACGGTATCTTATTCATATGCAATCTAATTTCGTATTCGTGGCTCGATGCCGCGATGTGATTCATGAAGATTGGAGGAAACTTATTTTCGTTTTCCTTAACATATTGTGGTCTTTCAGCAAATGATTAAAAACAAGGTTTTAGGGCATAACATTTCAAGTGACCTCATCCGAGCAGCAGCGTATGAACTCACGCATAAAATACGAATATTTATACACGACAAATTCTGCTGGACAGAATAATGACAGAAAAAATCTGAATTTGTAGGAAGGACAGATGCTAAAAGGAAGAATAAAGCCGAAGTCGTACGTTGCTTATAATCTAGCCAAAAAAGAACTGAAAACCTGAAACTATACTGATTTATTTTTTTATTTTTTATAGGATAGGATAGAAGTCAATTAAGGAAACTTTTAAAGATACCTATCCTTGAGTGGAGAGTATACGGTATACGGAGAGGGTAAGGTAAAGGAATTATAAGGTATAAGAACAATTTGTTCTCAAAGATTCCCCCATAGCTAGAAGAAAATAATGTCGTGGGATCGCTCTGTGTTCTACTGAGCGTAATGTTCAAAGTTTACGGTATATGTTCACCTCAATCACTTGTTAATACCGCAGAGCTTGTGGTGTAACTGTTTATGCTAATGACGATATTTTAATACAAGTAGCTGCGTTTCTAATTACACCGCGAACTAATACAAATGATTAAGCGGATAGACGAGATTTTTTGGCCGAGTTTTACGGATTAATACTGTTAGTACTTAATAAAACGCTAACGGTAAGAGACACCGAAAAGCTCAGTACTACTGCACACAAAAACATGCAATCTCGTGCAGTGTGTGGAAGCATTATTTCCTTAAAGGAGTAAAATGGAGGATAAAATTATGTCCCATTTACTTGAAATTGTTTACAGTATACTTTCATCATGAAAGTCCAGTAATCCTATAGAGGAAATTCTAGTTAACACGCAGCAGTTATAGAAATTTATAAAGTTTTGAACAGTGTTTATTGGCTTTATTCATTGCATTTCAAACTTTTATTATTATTTAATTTATAACGATATAGCACTACGAGTATTACATGGATTACGGTCATGACGAGACTGTTAGATACAAACAGTGTCAAATTCAGTGCGTAAAGATGTCGCTAGTATTAGATATATCGGTTATTAGTGTGTCATGTGATGTGTAAGCTGTTAAGAACTGCACAATGCCATAAAAGTCCCGCCGTCACCACGGTTCATGTAATTTGGTCAAAATATCGATATAAAATACAAAGACCGTGAGTACCTGTTACAGTTAGAATGTTAAAAAGATTCGCCTCATTCACTACAATAGTCCAGTGCGTCTAAGATTCGATAAAGACGCGGATCTGTTACGAATCTGGGGTAAATAGTAAAAATAAGTAACAACTGCAAATAATCGCGAACAACTCACTTTTACTCTTGACACTATTTTGTCTAAATGTTATGTACATTTCTGACGAGGTGCAGTGAAAGTGTTGCACTTATTAAGTATTATAAAAATGCCTTTGCCCATCAGACCGTAAATCCTGAGTCAGTGAAGTCACTCCTGTTTATACAATAGGCGAAGTTGTTTATATTGTCATAGTTATCTTGTCATAAGATAAACTATTACTCGGAGTATCAATGAGAGTATTAATGATAGCCTTACCTAGTTGTGACGTTTAAGAGATAGAAAAATTTTGATTATCTTAAATTAGTCCGTCAGTGCTATTTCTGACAGGTTATTAAGATAATTAAAAACTCTTCAACGAACTGGTATTGATAATTCACCTGTAATGTTTAGAGTATGTCTTTTAGCTTTAAAATACTTTCTACGTTATAAGAGATCAGTCTTTTTAAGACTAAGGATGTGCTTATTACCTTTACATGTTTTGTCATTTTTACAAGGTAAAAGTTTAGGGGCGATAGGTACCTATGTAGTTCGAGATGAGATCTTAGCACTTATATTGTGCAAGTCAAATCTCAGAGGCAAGCAGCACGGTTATCTAATCTTTCCATAAGATATGCTTTGTCCTTGTTACTAGCTTGTAAACATCCGTTGGCTATACACAGTAACTCGTAGAAGCTACATTTATATTGTGAGACAGTTTTGTGTGTTCTGTGTTACCTGTAACATGTACTGTGACTATATATCTATTTGCAAACAATCTTGCGGAACATAAACTAGTTATGAAGACGATATGAAGAAGTTTGACGCTATTCAGTTATTGTTGTATCAATAAAATTCAGAAAGTACTGAGGAAGTCGGAATACATTAACAAGTAATAGGTACTGTGATTATTGTCTTTGGACTTCATAATCTTCGAGTACTAAAATGTTAATTCCTCGAACGAGAAGTTGCCGAAATAGTCCGTGAGTTTCAATAAATGGATACAGTTTTTCGCGAAGGATCTTATACACCGTAAGTTTTATTTTCCTAAAGGCCTTATACTCAGAACCGAAGAAAGTTACTCTATTATATTTACTTATCCTTATAACCCCTTTGGAAAAAACATTTATAGGAATCCCAAAACCCTTCATCTTTAGATAAAACTGAAAAGACTAGAAATAAAAATATTCTCATTTTATCAATGAACAGTTTCGTTGATAAAATTATCGCCCACATTTGGTACAATGCGAGTATGTGTTCGTGGCGGCTCGTCTCTTGCGACCGACCTTGAACTTGCTATGAATAAATTATTGGCGACTTGACAAAATTGTCCGAATTTAAAGTATGTCGAATAGTTGAAATTTTACGAGCATTTTTATGTAACACTAATGACTTTTGAAGATTCGTTTGCGTAATATGCGATTTGGCGATAAGAATTTACGTTCGAACCCATAAATAAGTAAGCCCTTTTGAGACATACTGAAGACATCTTTTACAAGATTTTCCATTTCTAATGCATTTTAATTGTAACTTTTAATACTAAATAATATCGTCAATTAAATGGTCTTCTATACAGCGAAGCGGCGGAATTGTTGCTTTATCATTTGCTGCAGCTGTGTATATATCTGTTTGTAACTGTATTGTCTATACATTTTGTACTTGATTCATGTTGTTACACTGGTCCGGTTAAAAAACAAAAAAAAAACATACGATCAGTTAGCCTTCATCTGTCCTAAATTCTAATATGGTAACTTGCTTTCCATCCTGAATTTCCATCAGTGGTTCAAATTATAATTCAATTAAAGAATCTATGGCGTCAAGTACTTTCAGTTATAAACTTTGAGCTGTATTAAGAATTTTAATCTTAGTGGCAGGACTTGTATTTGTTGTTGGTTTTAGGGCCGTTCCCTGCTATGTCCTCTTTATTAAGTAGGTAAACGCTTGCCATCTTCAATTGCGTTCCTCGTTCTAAACATAAGGCTCTTTGTAGCCAGGCTGACGTCTCTCTCAGAAATCAAAGCTATTCTATGAATCTTTAGCACTCACCCAGCATGGTTTGTTCAACATGTTTTAGTGTTGAAAAGCCTTATTTATATTCACAGTAAAATCGTAGGTATATTTAATTTGTAATTTAAAGGCGCGTCACACGTAGGCACAGCAGACATGAAGTCACCATTGCGTCATGGTGTTTGTGTACAGGAATTTGCACTTTAGAGGCCGATCACGATCGCTTTATTTGAATATATAACAAAAGACGTGTTTCTTAAAATTTTGAATACCTAAAGCGTCCTTGCTCTTTGTGGTACGTGTTCAAATAAATAGTCTAATTATGGATGTCTATTATCGGATCCATTTATAGCTTGTATGTAGATTTATACATGAAATGAAGTCATACAGTTCGCGTCGATCGTAAGTTTCTGTCGTGATGGGCATAGGTCAGTGACTTTGGACATTATTGAGAATTAGATATTGTCCATATCGCTGGTGGCCGAAATTTTGGGTTTTCAAAAGCTACGAGTACAAGTGATGCTAATTGATACTGTTAGATAGATGTTTGATTAGCATTGTCAGAAGGCTTCAAGGCGCCAATAATTTGATGCATTAATATAAATTAAATGGCTGATAGAAATAATGTAGCTGATAGAATAAATATTTTGTACGGATAGAAGCATTTGTGTCTTCACTTTGCGCGCATCTGTTTCTTAATAGACGCGCTATTTGCTACTTGTATATATGACTGCAAACAAAACTGCGTAAGCGCGGAGCTATCATCTCATATAAACATTATATCACTAGTACTGCTGTAACTCGAGCGGCAATACTTGCCGGGTATTATATGCAGCGGGCAGGTAACCTGATGCGGCTGCGTTACATGCAGACACGTCGGGCTAAGTGCTCCACTGCACATGTGGGTGGCGCGAGTATTGGCTGGGAGATTGTGGATGTAGTCGTATGTTTGGGAATAGGACACCTTTGGATCATCGCCTGCTGGCTCCCCAAGGTATAGCACATTTTTGCAAAGGAAATTCTAACAGCTTTAATAATAAACTCACTTACTCCGACTCCGGCCCGACCTTATACAGCTTCGTTGCGAGTAATCTGTAAGCTAGTTTTAATTCGGACCTCATGTATCATAGCGCCAATGCATATAATAAAATTGTAAATAATTAGTATAATTTCCGATACGTATTAATGTATTTATTCCATAATTTGTATTTTTGTCTGTGCGTGTATTTAGTGTTTGTTAATTTATAATTCATCAGATCTATTTTATTCGTTCCTTACTGCTCGAAGTTGTATCTGTAAAGAATGTTATTACTACTCGACGAAGACCTGAAAACATAACACTATTTTAGTGCTCACATTTGATGATGGACAATATCGTATGTTTCTTCCAGCTTTAACCATATTCCTTTTTAAAACTAGACTATATTTGTACTTTATGGCCATACATCTTATTGCCCCAGCCGTGGGACAGCATAACCTGTAAAAGTATTCAGCTATTAAAATATTCACAGCTGCACCGTATCATTCCGACTGTATTATGATTATTGCTTTTAGTTTTGTTTCTCACATTTGCTTCTATACTTACGGCGTAGGAGAGCTATTCTACTAACTATATTTCTCTTGGATTAAATCTTTAAAATTAAAACGTGTGATTTTCGGCTTCCCCATTTCAGGCCACCAAAATAAATTAACTGTTTTTTATGAAGTTCAACGCTTTGAAAGCCGCAAAGTTAGCTACCACCATTGTAACGGAATTTAAGAAATAGTTCCCATTTACATTATTTGTCGTCAACCCGACGGTGTTGCCTTCGATTACTGTTATCGATGAGTGACAACGGTTACTTACCATGAGTTGTCCAAGTATGATCAAAATCATTTTAGTTGGGCTAGTTATTTATAATTTTCTTTTGTCTGTTTTTTCTTTCAAATTAAAATATATATAAATTTTTTTGGACTCAGTACTGGAAACAATCGTGAGCGATTTTGATGGTAGAATTAGGCTCCCATTTTACGACGAACAATTCGTAAATTATTCTGGATTTATGTGCAGTGCTATGATTTAGGGCTATCTTTGGTGTGTTTTATGCATCCTTTCACATCATTGTTCTTCCTATAGTATTTATTGGCTTATGACTTAACCCAATTGGTAGGCCAAGCCTGTTGAATGAGGTTAGTGAGGTTCCGGGTACTATCTTCGGAACATAAATTTATATGTCAAATGATTGTTTATTTTCGGGTCGGTGTTGACGTCTTAGCAAAATCCGTTACACTACAGAGTTCGAAACCAAGCTATTCGCCAGCGATAAAGCTGACCGAAGTGCTTAAGTCAAAAATCTTGAGAACGAGCTTCTTTCGATCCATCAAGCAATGGAGTTAGCTTCATGATTAAAGTTTTGCACGTAATCAGACTTAAATTTTATATTTTTTTAAGCAAGGGCAAAATGGTAGCTGCCCTTTTGATGGTAAGTTGTCGCTGCTGTCAATTGGCATGTGCAATTTCTGGTTCAAATCTAATTCTTTCTATCTTTCGTCTTTCTTTGTCAGTATGGCATTAATTAGCCTTTGCTGTGGTCGATCTCTATGAGTCACTACGGTTCGTCCGCTCGTTTCACAGATAGTTACTATATAATATGTTGCTGGCCTTAAAGATACACAAAAAGCAAAAGATTAGTGAATGTGGTCCCTGTCACTATGTCATCATGATTTAAGTTTATATTAGGAGATCTTTTTTCTCGAACGACACTATAATCCTGGTAGAATGACGGCTGTTTATAAAACGTTTGGTAAACATCAGCATAAGCCATGCAGCCCAAAAGGGCATCGGGTGCGCCGCTAGGAATAGAATGTCGTTTCCTGTGCGACGTCACGCCATTTGCAGCAGACTGCGACGCACAACTGGGACACTGGCGGTAATTCATTATTATAATTAATGGGACGCTTCAAAATCACAGACCGATAGTTCAATTAGACAGGGCAGGTGTACAATGTTTTGTACGTGAAGTGTCGAATTCATATTTTTATATGCGAACCCACGGCAATGCAACTTTTAAAGAAACACATTTAAACCAGCATGTATGGTAAGAAACGCCTTTGCCTTGCCTCATGTCTTTCTCCTGGTGCAGATTTTTTGCCGGCAACGCGTTGATGACATCCCTGGTGTCTATGAGACCCGTTTGCACGTTTGCCTGCTTACAGCATAAAAAATATACTACTCGAATATCTAGATCAAGAAAAATCGGAAGTTAGACCAATAATCGCTAGTGCTTATTGATTAAGTCAATTATTTATGATTGGACATCCTTCTCCATTGGGTACTATCGTAACAAGTATTTTCGGAGACTTAAGGGTAACTTGAAAACTTTACATTCCCTATTTTTCGCACCGTAACGTAAATCAATTCGCCCAGCCACAACCAATTAGATTGTATAAAAGACTTCCGTTTGTTCGACCGAATTCCATTGCGCTTCCGCATTTCAACATTTGAACTGTATTCTGGACGTAAAATATTCATTCATTACAGTCACACAGGTTTTCGACTCTCGGGACCGTGTGCCTCTCGTAGACTTTGGAAGGCTTAGACTCGTAGATTATGGGAAATTATACGTCGCAACATTCCGCTTGCGTACACCTGTACAGGAGTAACGAAAAGAAATTGAAAGATTTAAACGGAACAAAAAAAGAACAGATTAAAATAAGAGAAATATTGAAGTTTTAAGACCTGTAAGACAAACGACAGTAAGCAAACTTATATCCCAGAAATTGCAAAGATTCTTTTACAATTACTGTGAAGACAATAAGATCTTTGTACGTTATTGTACATTGTAAAACATTTTTCTTAATTTGATATCGTATTTGTTTCCAGAGTGGCGACCAATACTCCGCACCTGGTGAGCCTTGGCACCGGGAGATTAAGTACTGCGGTGACGCTGCATCCCATCAAACAAGGTCAGTTTCACCGCTGTTCAGAAGTTGTCTGCGAAAATATTTACTTGGCTATTCTTTTTCCTATTCCTACACTCCTGGAATGGTTGTGGTCATGGATCGTCATATAACTTCGTAGCAGCTTTTGCAATACTCTTCCATTTGTCTCTATGCGTGGCAGTGATTCTGAAATTGTGTAATTACTTAGCTATGCTGAGCAGTAAAAAGAGTTAAAAAGGAATTTCATTTTCTTCGGTATCTTATCATTAAATATTTTGGGGCTAAGTTTTATGCTGTGGTGGTTTAGTATTTATTACCTTAGACAAAGAAAGGAGCTCTTTTAAAATTATTCTGATTAGTTTTTTTGGAAAAGTTAATACAAGTATTAAAACGCATCCAATTATCAACAGTTACAGCACATGAGTTGCAATTCCTCCTACACAAATCAACCTTCAGTGGCATTGCGTCCCACTTTAACTTTTAAGTTTGTTGTGAGTTTAGATGACTTGTGATTTATGCAAGTCTTATTTACATAGCGTCTTGACGTTTATGCGATGCATGTGTGTAGCTAAGGAGTTGGGAATAGTAAACAGCCATGTTTTATTAGCTCTCCTGCATTCTACATAAATACATTGGAGTAATTTAAGTTTAAAGATATATTTTTTATTTGTAAGTCCTAAAGAGCTATGTAAATAGTCGAAAAACAAGCAGAAATCCCACCTGGTGATAAGTGTTCACCGTTTAACGGACATCAGTAACACCAAAGGTATTACCAATGCGTTGTCACTTAAAGAAGATTAGGAAAGATAGAAAGTGCTGGTTCAACAACCAATAGGTGCACGAGTCGATAAGAAGACGACAACTACCCCTATATGGTCCTTACTTTAGGCTTTACTGAAGCATTATAATACCAGTAACACTATATAAATTAAATTACACCTATTAAATAATAAAGTCACAATCATCAATAAATCACAACTCTCAACATTTACAGACATAAAATTCTCGATACTGAATAATAACTACATTATGCTGTTCTAGCACGGGTTATTGAAGGAATTTACATACGATATCTAACAATATATTAAAGATAACATCCGCTTAAGCCTGAAGCGGTTAAGAAATCTCACCACAATTCATCAGCCATCCAGCTTCTGATAATTGCCGAAGTTGCTTCATTCTTTAAGTATTTATATTTGAAGCCACGTACACTAATTTGACGTTTGAATGAAGTCACGACGCTTTGTTGGCGTTTTTAAATGTTCGAGCCTAACATATAATAATATATAAATAATTTAAAATTCCAGGCCGCGTGACAATAGGCTCGGATCCGACATGCGACATCTACGTGGTAGGCACAGGTGTGGCGAGCGTGCACTGTCGCGTGGAAAACTCACACGGTGTCGTCACGCTGTATCCGCTCAGTGGCAGCACACTCCTCGACGGGTTGCCCACTGACAAGCCCACCAGGTTATCGCAGGGTGAGTTACGAGTAGCTTTGCATTGGTCAATTGAGTTGATTTTACCACTCTCTCAAAACCATCGACTGACATAGGATGGAGGCACCTACTTTTCAACCTCTAGATCAAATAAATAAATAATTTTGATGGCACGTTGCCTCCAGTGCCTATAAGGGCCTTTGCACACCACGTTTATTAAACGCGCTGATAGCGCACGTTCTTGTAACGCGCGTTGACGGCGCGTCGACAGCGCGTTTTTATTTCATAAAGCAGATTGTTTGCGTTTGTATCGATACAAACTCGCTGACGACGCGCGTATGTATCGATACACGCGCTGGCCTCCGTCGGGTGAGGGAGGGGCAAGCTACCCAATAAATACACGGATTATTCTTCTTTTTTATTTTTTTTAAATCTGTAGCACCGCGCAGATAACAAGTGTTGCATCGACTGACCCCAACGGTACTACTGAATTGAATCGATACAAATGTGGCGTAAAACAACGCGCCGTCAACGCACGTTGTCGGCGCGTTTGTAGCGATACAAACGCAGGACGGAATTTCTTCACGTGTGCAAAGGTCTAGAACCTGCATTTGACTCGCGTTCGATTCGCGTTTGTATCGATACAAACGCGCGCTGTCAGCACGTTTAAAAAACGTGGTGTGGAAAGGCCCTAAAGGTATATTTGGGCCCTGTACTACGAGTACAAAACAATAATTTTTGGTGGTGACAAAATTTGGTAATTATCTGGATGGATTTTATATTGTATATCGATACAGATTTGAAACATCTCGAAGTTTATATGCATATATTAGTATTGTGCAAAAGATTACATAATTAAAGAATATTACATAATCCGTTTGCCATTCCAGGTAGCATGCTCACTATCGGTCGATCGAACTACTTACGATTTAATCACCCGGAGGAAGCTAAGCTGATGAAATCGGTGCTACCTTCAGGGCACGTATCCATGGCGCCTATACAGTTCCAGCCTAACGACCAGTGCGTGCCTCCTGGTAAGCATACATTTTGTCTCCCGGTTATTTGGAAAAACCCCTGAAAGATTACTGCATTCTCTTTCTTCCCTTATCACGGGTATAATTCGGAATCGATTGGATTTTTATTGACTTAGGTGTCTATTGGTACATTCTTAATACCAGTACTAACGGTAAATTTTACTGCAACAGAATATAGTCATCTTTAAGCTTATGCCGTATTTTAACAGTAGCTGCTATTGTTGTAGTGTAATAATTAGTTTTGAATTAAAAGTACATACTAATGTGCTTATTACGTTTCACGTAATAATAATATGATAACTAATAGTGATTAAAATAATAATTATTGCAGGTTACGTCAACAACCATTCGGAACCAAACAACCAATGTTACCAAAATGCAAATATACAGAAAATATACAAAGAGAACGCATTGACGCAATTGGACCAGGAATTAGACATGACCCTCAAAGAAATGTCGAAGAAAAAACCTCCGACAGTTCCAAGGAAACCTTATAAAGACCTAGATCAATCCGATTCAAATTCCGATCCAGAATCCAGGCCCAAAATGGGCAGTATAATGGCTAAAGTTTCCAAATTTGAGTACTACGCGAAACAGCAAAAGTGCGTTGGTAGGTCTCAATTCTACACGACCAACGAGATAGAAATATCCCCGAAAGTGTTTAGCTCGAATTCTCTGACTGTCAATACCCCTGCAAAAGATGTTCTTGGCGGAAGAAACATCCCTAACTACATGAGCAAAATAAAACAGGACCAGAAAATAATCGTACTCAATGAAAATAACGTGATTGATCCAAAAAATTGCTCTTACGCTAACGTTGCTATTCGGAACAAGACGAAAATCGATGACATCGTCAGAAATTTTGACGAGAACACAAGAAATGAATACAAGTTACCTAAAAAAGTGAACAACGATCAACAGAGCAGACCCGATAACAACATCTATGGGAAAATCAACATCGACAGGCGGCAGGATTGTGAGAAGAATAATATTGAGGCTTGCAAGAACAATTTGGAGATTCGCAAGAACAATATTGACAAGAACGAGCTCAGGAATGATGATCCTAATGTAGATAAGGGTGAATATGGAAGAATCTGTGATAATAGGACCGTTACAAAGACATTGTGTTTACCGTCACCGGCGTATGATAGGAACCCTCAGTATTCGCCTGTATACGCAAATTGCCATTACGATAGGAGTTTTGAAGCTGAAAGTAAAAGAGCGAAGGTATGTTTATCATTTATTTTTGATAATAGAAACTCATTTATTATTCTATAACATGCTGATTATTATATTCAACTAGATGATCCAGCAAACTTTGTTTTGCCATATAAATTATTATATTAGAACTATTTTGATAACCATAAAAATGCT
>DWJN01003326.1:0-13782 GCA_018248895.1 Carystus phorcus | reverse complement strand
AGAGCATACTCCTCCACGCTACTCCAATGCGGATTGGTGGAGGGGTTAGTGGCCAACCCAAGTGTCGGATGTTTTTAAACCTTCCGAAGGCCTCAGACATGGCTTGACGACTGCTACGTTCATAGCAACCGGGACTGACAGCTTAACGTGCCGTCTAAAGCACGGTAACGCTGAAGAAATTTTAGCCACTAGCGGTCACCCATCCAGGTACCGACCGTACAGTTGCTTAACTCTGTAGATCGCAAAGGATCGACGCGAGCCGCCGGACTATGAGCGTTTCTGTTCTTTAAAGATTACCCTTAAATAAATGTTTTTTTATTACCGTTACGCTATCTGTCTTAAGTCTTCGACTTTAGCTTTTATGATAAAAGTATAATTTAACTTTATGATATTAGGATCTATTAAATAATTATCACCTACAGATTTTGTTAACATTTTAACATATAAATGTCGTTATTGTAGAGTAAATATAAAAATTAGATATACCTATGCTGTCGCGGACTTTTGTGCAGGCATTTTTAAGCTCCACAAATTTGCTATAGAAACCATTCAAGTATCACTTCCTATAAACCAGTGATTTTTTCGCAAATTTGATTACCAGGAAAAATCCTTTTTATTTTCCGGGATAATATAGGGCCTATGTTGTTTTTAAGATTCCGTAATATACATAGGTGAAAGAATTTTTGAAATCACTTCACTAGTTTTGTAGCTTTATCGACACAAACAAATATTTCGTCTTTATAATGGTTAGTGTAGATTATTGTAGATCATTTACAAATTTACGAAATCTTAAAACGAAACGCCTCCTATAACCTAGTCCCTAATCGATAAAACATAAAACTTATCTTAAAACCATACCGTTGTATGATTTCATAATGTTTACGCTATATTTAGAAAAATCGTTAAACGGAACGTTTTTCCCAACAGTTTTACTTAAAACACGTTCCATTCCACGCAAATTATCTCTATTCTTAGCATTGACTTAAGATACTTCCAATGTATTTACGATGAGTGTTCATTTGCGAGCGTTACCTATGTTTAGTGGCTGTAAATCTTTAACGTAAACTATGTTACGAGTAACTAATTATGATCTTTATGTTACGTCATATAAGAGTGGTGTCATTGTTCATTTAAAACGCTGTAATGTCATTGTTTAGAGGTAGAAGATGTTTTATGCCGTTTCGCGTATGAGACGGTAATTATTGGTTGCTGTTTCGTAACATTGTGTACGTCGATAATCACATTATGGTCACTGTGTTATATTATCTGTGGTGTAACTCTCCGATAGATTCTATGATAAATCTGTTAGAGCGAGAACGCAACTAAGTGAGAAAGAAAGGCTGAAACATTATTTTTTGTCGCTGTCACTGAGGCCAATTTCCTTGAATCCACTGTCTTTTGAAATAGACAAAAACATTGATATAATTGACAGTTCACAGCAAGTAATTTAGTTTTAAATAACATATTTAACAACGAAAGACGATTTTGAATTTCCTTCTATTTTTTTAGACCTTCTATTTCTAACATGTGAATAATTCTCCTGTTTACGTCACTGTACTCTTCCTAATGGACTGGAAAATATCTACTTAAGCATATGATTTTGATTTTAACAATCTGTTATATACCGTTATTTAGCTAGGTACTATCTATTTCATATAGGGTGACGATGTGAACCGAAAATGGGAACATCTATCCGTCCCTTTCGCACGTTACGCGCCATTACCCCTCAAAGGGTGGCGGAAAGTACTTGATTGATATTTGATGTCGATATATGTTCGCTAATGTAGCGTGACGGGGTCTTTGGGGGCCGCCTACTCCCCTTTTTAAACACCGGAGAAAAACAAACCTAATCTTATAATCTTATATCATGTACCCCATGTCAGGAAGCATCACCAATGCATTGCCGATCAAACGGAACTATAGTAGTTATACCAGATATACCATACTCCTTCTAAAATTAGATATGAAGTTGCCATAGTTCCCTTTGACCGGCAATGCATCGGTGATGGTCAAGAAGTCTACTATAACGTAATAATATATTGATTAATCTGGACGGTGCAAGATAACCTTTAAATTCGGTCTAAATTAGTTTGTTAATTTGGGTTGTTCATCTGATATTATCCTTCTAATATTGGTTTAAAAAAGGACGATGGAAGTAAATACAAAAAAATACGATGCAAGATTTTGCGTAACTATAAAAGTATGGTCCACTAAAGTGATAATCGATTTACTTTTTTCAATTAAATAACACTTGCATTCAAAGCAAGTATTTGATATTGTTCTCTAAATCAAGCATGAAACTGTCGCTCGCGCTCTGTACGACGCATTTTACATTTATACAACTATAAATTACATTTTACTCGTTTCTGATAGCGTGAAATGGAACGCAGAAACAAAAATGGCGGCTAAACACATTATTCGCGGCAATAGCGGCAGAACTGGTCACGTCTGTATTCATTATTCAGTTGGCGCCCTGATTTCGAAAATTATGTTCATAAATAAATAATCGATAATATCGATATCAATATTTACTGGCCACAAGTACCTTCATTTATTTTATTATCGTTCGTGCACCTTGATTTTCGAACGTTACAACATCGTTAAAGAAATAAAAATGTTATATTTAGAATTTAATCTGCCAACCTGACAGCTGTATTTGTGCGTACATTAAGTTTTATACTCGACAAATAAACATTATGTAAGGTAGGGGATTGCCAAAACATCATCCGTGATACGCTTGCATTAGTATAATTTCTCAAAAGCGGGCACACTAGCTGGAAGCGTCGTGAATAGATTTCACAAGCCATTAAACACGTGACAAATCGTTTCACAAGATGGCGGATGCTTTTTTTCGCGGGAAATTCGCTTTGTGTTGCCCGTAGAAAAATTTCGACAGCAGATTTTCTTTCAATAGTTACGAGCTGAAATATGATACTAGGGATGTTTTTTTTTGGATACTTTTTATTGTGCAGTTCCGTTAACCCTTTATTATTTAGATCGACCGACCGTATATGATTTATCGAAGATCATATCTTATGGTATATTGAATAGAACTACTTATGTGACTAAAGATAATATATTTATAAAACATACTTTTTTTGTTATTTGGTTTTGAAATATGTGACGAAATTTTATTTGACAGAGATTATAGTTTCTCACGAATTGTTTTTGCTTGAGACTCTAAATCAAATTCAATTCATATAATTTCATGTAAACCTTTGTCAATACGTTTATGAACATTTAATTAGAAAGAAAGTAGTATAATTTGCGTCAATGCGTTTTATAAGATTTATCGTATTCACAGTGCGTTTGGCCCCGTAGGAAAACCCGAAGAGGAATGTGCTTGCTGCTTTATTGTACCTTTGGGGTATGGAATGCGATGGCAATGGGCCTTCATGCTTTTGCCAAGAAAATTTTCTCGTATTAAATCTGGAGAAAGTAGGCACGACAAATATTTTATGGACAGGCTTGAGATGTACAAGGAAAAGTAATTTGTTTGAAAGACATATTTTCGACTGAATAATGTTTAAACTTTGTAAAGTTAAAACTAACGCATTTTGTTGGATTATTTTAGGATCTCATTTCATGTTTTTTCATATGTGCTAAAATTTATCAAACTCCGGAAACGGACATCATACATCAGATATCATACATCAAATAATTTACTAAACATGAACATTCTTTCGCAGGTGAAGGTCTGGTTTCAAAACAGAAGAACGAAGCATAAAAGAATGCAGCAAGAGGAAGAAGCTAAGACTGGTACTAAGTCTGGCTCTTCTAGCAGTAAGCCGGACGACGGTAACCAATTCAATAACTCCTACGAAGAAGATGAAGAGCTGATAGATATGGACATGGACGATCTTAGTGAGAGTGAAAATGAAACGTAAAAACTAAAAGTGTCACCAGTGACCAGACAATTGTTTATTGTGTAAATATTAACGTAATTTAGTTATATCTTAGTATAATTACTGTTATTTATTTCTTCATTGAATGTTTCAAACAGATTATAAGGTATAGTCGTGAAAATAATTTTATGTAGTGGCAACTTTATGCAAGAGTCATAGAAAGATACTTACGGATCGTAACCATTTATGTAGCTACAACGAATTAACAGTAATAAAATATGACGCAATTATTTAAATTTCTTTCCGCTTAATTTATCTCAATTCATGAACGGTCATTTATTTCCCTTTAAACAAGCAACCGTGTCATTATATTAACGGAACTCATTCAAAATGGCGTCGGAACAGTTCTTGTTAGCGCGCCACGAATTATTAGATAACAAAATTGGCCGCATTATAATAGTTTTGGGATTAAATTAATTAAAAATGCCTCCTTTGAAGCGTTCCTCTAGTGATGTGGGTATAATTAGACAGTTTGATTTTAAAACCTGATAGGCAGGTCTATGGTTCGTGAGCCGTCAAGGTGCGAGAGAGACGGAGATATGCAACGTTGACGCGTTGGAGGGAATAGGGAAATATTTATAGAGATGGAAGCGATTATTGTACGTCGTTTGTGGGCCTATTATTAAGAGATGCGCCCAGGAATCGTATCTTGACGCCGAATCGCGTTCGGTAATTGCTCGCGGGACTCGCGACGCAACAAAATTGTTTTTAATCTGTTGACGATTGTTCTCTACGGCTATTTGTCTACGTGCGTTTGGAATTCAGATTAAGATCTGGTTAGATGGCTCGTTAGTGCCCACTTTCACGCGTGGACGCCTATTCTTGTAGCCATTGTGCGCCGAAATTTGTTTTTGTAAGTGTCATAACAAATGTTGCGGTGGTCTATTGCTTGATGAGTTTGAATAATACGTGTTCTTTGAGTTTTTATTATGGTTTGTGATTTGTTTTTAGAGGTTTTAATGCCAGACAGACAATTGCTTGTTGAATGATGAATGAGTATTTTTATTAGTAATCTAGATGATATGAGTTTTCATGTGTTGCCGAAACATAATACACTGCTAGGTTGACTATATTCATAATTAGTTTTATATACAACTCATTAATAATTTTATGTTTCGAGTCCTACCGAGAGTACTGAGGAATTGTTCAAGATCTTAAAGCTAAATTATTTGATACATATAAAGTAATATTTTTGAAAAGGTAAAATTTAAACCCACATTTCTGAAACTCTGGTCTTTAGAATAATCATAAAGTTTCAGGACGACGAATGTATATTTCTCTTATTTTCAAATAAATAAGAAAGTTCTGTAACGATTGGCACAGCTTCAGAAGTATGTCCCTCCATTTTATTCCGTCGTCCGTTTCCTTTTCTGATTTCATTCACTCGTTATTTTATATCTTCAAAATGCCACCCACGTTTAATAATTCGAAATAGGAACGTTAAATATGGCCGACCACTTTTGAATTTCCAGTGCGCTTTTGTAACTTTAATACAGTTTTAATTAGACTCTCGGTAAGAATCCAAATGACTCGTTTAATTTAACTCCAAAGGAGCGTGGCGTGGGTCATGTAAACGGCATTAATTCAGCCATTGTTCCCTTTTTAAAAAGCTAATTGCTGCCTGTTTTGTGCGGTGGCAACATCGTATTAAGGAAAATAGAACACGCTTTACTTCGTGTTTGAAATTAACATCGAATGGAACGTAAGTGTCAAAATAATTCTTAATAATCTGTTAAAATGCGTTACAATTTGGATTCCGAATTGAAAATATTTCCGTTGCGAGATTATCGTGCCCAGCCCTAAATTTTTTTTTCTTCTTTATGGCTAAACGACTTCATTATTTACACATTTTTCCGTCACGGATCTTTAGATAATTAATCCAGTTTAATAATCAAAAATCTACTCGCAAAAAGTACAAAAATAAGCAAAATCATCCGCAGAGAAATTAATCTACTTATCATTGCATACCTATAGTAATTTTTAAGTGAAAAGGCTTATTTAGTATTCAAAAATTTCATACACCAAACATATAAGGAAGTTCCATTACTACTTAGTACAAGAATAAAAGATTTAAAAATAAGAAAATCAAATAAATTGCAGGAATTCCGAAACAGTTGGACACACGCGTCTCGTAAAATAACCGCGATTATAGGCTTAATTTGTATTTTCTTCCCAGTCTTTTGTTCAACTGATTTACGATGACGAGTATCGAGTTCCCGATTTATCGGCCGCGATCGAAAACAAGTCGATTATAGTTATTTATTCGCGTGGTAATGCCTTGTTTCGTTATGTTACGCTTTTCAACAGCCCTAATGTAATGTTATCCGAGTATCTTTGCTTGCTGTACCAATCCGTTCGCCTTTTAAAAATAAAACGGCGTTCCTTTTTCAAATAAGTGAGCACAGATGTTTTAAATTTTGGTAGGTTTTTAAATTAGGAATATTGGACAATTATAATATGCAATGAAAGGTAAATAAATATAATTTTTATTTCTTTATTTTTTCAAATAAATTGATTTGAATAACTTAAGTAATTTCTTTTTGTTAACGGCGGGGTAAAAAACAACTTATTTCTGTCGATTAATTTAAGATAATCGGAAAGACATTTGTAATTGCATCCAAGCTAAGTACATATTCGAGTTATTAAAACGCAGATTTTCATTTTCAGCTCAATTAACTCGGAAGCCATTTTCATTATAGTTTCCTCATTAAGTGTTTCCGATTAGCGGCCATGTCGCACGTTACGATACGCGGCAAACATTTTTAATTACCTACATCTTGATTACCTTTAATTTGCAGATTACGCTACATATTCGCTTATTCGATCGGTCATTGAGATAAACAATAGAAATCGATTTTCAGTTTTAATTAAAAATCGATTAACATAAAGATGGCTGCCGTTTATTATGACAAACTGTCAAAGACGTAGTTTTGACGATTGGACCCTTTTAAGCAGAAAAGATCCATCAGCATTTTTGTAATTTTGAGTAAATCTACCTTTTTGAAAATCGGAGGTGTCATGAAACATAACATGTAGATTTTTTAAAGTAATATAATAGTGCCTTTTCATTGAGAATTTCTGTCATTCTTGATAAACTTGATTAGTAGATTATGTATGTAATTCGATTTCATAGAATATGTTGACTGGATCTCTTCTGCTTAACAGGGTCCAAATGTTGTCTGAAACCTACATATAATATCATTATATCGATGAGATTTGCATGCAAATCATGTTTTAGCTGTACTGGAGGGTGTATACAATAAGGACGCCAGTCACATGCTGGCAGACCAGAATGTCGTAGCGACAGAAACCGGCTGGCTTGGTGATAGGGCTTCACGTAGAGGTATTAACTTAGCTCACAGTGAGGATTAGCTAGCGACCAGTCTCTTGCTTGAGTCCAAATGATTCATTACCGGCTGGGAGCTTGAGGACCAGTACTTTCTACTTTTATTATTTCTTTCTCTTTCTCCGACAACTCATCATTCATACCTACGGTATGATGCCTACTATGCCCATTGACGCTGACGGAGTTACAATCTTATGGCTCGTCAGCTGGTTTGTTGCTTAGTTACATAAAAAGATTATTGTGCGGGATTCAGCGAAATTCAGGCAGTAGAAAATACTTCAGCTAAATTTTACTAAGTGTCACTAGCAGATGCGCAATTGTTTTTTTTATTCTTTTTTATTGCGTCTAAATTTAATGTGATTTGCACTTCGAACTATCCTTAACAATTGAAACTTATGTTTTCAGTTATATTGAAGAAAAGGTCTATTCGATTCTCACCTTGGCCCTAACGTTCTCGAAGGAGGCCGGGTTGACGAGAGAGAAGCATATGAGGAACACGTCAGTCTGTGGGTAGGAGAGCGGTCGCAGTCTGTCGTAGTCCTCTTGCCCCGCAGTATCCCATAAACCCAGGTTGATCGGCTTGCCGTCAACCATCACGTTCGCCGAGTAGTTGTCGAACCTATAATGTGAGACAAAACTTATTCACACGTCGGAAAGTAGACTTACGAAAAGTAAGTCTTTTTTTTATGTCGTAAGCCGGCAAACGAGCAGACGGATCACCTGATGGTAAGTGATCACCGTCGCTCATGGACATTAGCAACATCAGGGGTGTCACCAACGCGTTGCCGGCCAAGAAGGAAGAAGGAGGGGAAAACAGAACTGGCACTCCAGGTGTCATTTTACTAAGTACCACAATATAGATAAAGTAGATGTATCACTGTCATAGCTAATATCGATATCATATTGAGCGATTAGCTTTATATTCGCAATTCCTGCTGAAATTTACTAGAACGTAATTTGAAATTAGCGTGTAATATACGCGTGAACTTATATCAGCACGTTATAAATTAGATGTTAAATTGCACAGTCGTTTGGGGCCGCGAATTAAGGTACTTGTTGTAACGCTTACGTATGACGGACAGTCATTTTAATTTTGGAAGTCGTGTACTAAAGACGAAAGGAGAGAAAGATGAAACGGAAGGGATCCGTACTTTGTGTTATTGTTTATAACAATATAACGTAGATCTATGTAACATTCGTTGCACAGATAGCAGCAATAGTTTATTAGAAGTTTAAAAAGTTAACGCCCACAAACCAGTAGGTAACTCATAATATTGCCGGATTGTCAAGTAACCAAGCATTTCTTAGGGTTCTTTGCATTGGTATTTATATGATAAAGTTTTTTCTAATGAATTTCTTTGTTCTAATAATGATATCACCTGCTTAACTTGTCTTACTGCTTATTATAATTTTCTAGTTAACGATAGATAAAGACCGAGAGTTAGCCGTTTCGTGTCACCTAATAACATATAAATAAGTAGCTTGAACCGAAACTCAGAAAAATTAAGTAGGTATATTACACATGTTTTTAAAGTAAGCGTGTTACATAACACCATAACTTGTAAATATCGTTAATGATAATAATCAGATTGTGCAACTCGTCTAGACTGTCTGGTTTGATGACTTTCACATCGATATGATACTTCAAATTTTTATACAACAAATATTGAAATAACTACGAATCAACCACGACGACGTGTATAAAGATTTCGCGACATGCCCGACAATCAGAGACCCGTTACAAGTTTTCACTTTCTGCATAAATATCAGTAGATACCAGTGTACGGGGGTCCAATTATGTCGATTACGATATCCGATGATGTTGGATGTAATCGGAATAGATGGAGCCAATTACGAACGAATTGAAAATCAGACTCGATAGAATCGGATTATTGGGTTCGCAGGCGATTACTTGTGTAATGCTAGGACTGGTGGCGTTTGCTGGCGAAAGAAGATTGGGTGTTATTATGAAGACGGCGGTAGCATGCGATTATTATATTTCTCCCGCTGTTTAACTATTATCTCGGACGCCTGCTCCCAGCAACTGGCACTCTGTTTATCGTAAAGAAATCAGACGTTCTCTGTACTTAATGACAATTCCAACACTTATTTTTGTTATCTTTTTGTTATTTTTTTATTTAATAACTTATGTACATGTACAACGCTTACATTATGTATTAAAATTTATAAAATCATAGTTCTAATTGTTATAATTCTGCCTTAAAAAACAATGTATGTAAACCCAGTACAAGGCCTCTTGGGATTAGTTATATTGTCAATAAAAATGAAATCAATTAAAAAAAACAATTGTTTTTCTTTATTTACTGTATCAGCGAGCAGTTACGAAGGACTATTGACACCGTCTTGAAGTGGCTGTGGTCCTTCTAATATTGGATGTTCTTTTTAATCTACTTCAAAAGTATGATAACCGTTCCGCTATAATAAATATATGTATATAAGTGAAACTCCTTTTCTTTTCTTACGGATACTAAACAGATTTTTCCAAATAAAAACTCAGTTTATTTTCTTTACGATATGACACTCAGATTTTTCCACCGGTCTACCCCGTAATGTCTTCAAAGTATTTAACTGATTGTAGACATATTTCATAAGATAATGTATCGTGCGAGCGGACATGATACGTACATAAATGAGCGTGACGCCCACATAATGAGGCGACCGTCCGAGACGAATCGTAAATTGATCTGTTGACGTAATCTAACTAGACGCGTAGTCGCATACGTATTGTGGTGAGTCGCCGACGTCTAGGAGAAATGTGAAATATCTACTAGGAACGTATTTCGTATTAATATAACATTATTATCACCAATATATTGGTTTTTACTCATTAATGCCCCACTACAAGCATCAGATATGTACTCTTAAAGAGGCCTAGAGCATATTACACCATGTTGCTCCACTGCGGATTGGTAGATAGGTTAATGGCTAACACAATTGTTGGGAGTTTTTATGCTGCCTGAAGGTCTCATGACTTTACGAGTGATATTTACGATAAGAACTAACATCTATGTACTCTTAAAGTAGATCGTATTCGTGTAAGATTATTCAGTCTGGTAAATGGTGGAATGAGTACTGCTGGCCGGTGTGCTACGGGCTGGTACAATAATGAACTGCAAAATATAAACCTGATCATATAATCGATAATACAACAGAAGAAACAGATGTATCAGTTATGTCTATAAGTTAAACCATGGTGAGAAGCAAGATGTGGCTTCATCAAGCAATCGTGTGGTTTGATAAAAAAAAGTTGTTATTGAAAATGAGGCCTTTGTCTCAGAACTGTTTATTTGAGGTTGGTTACAGATATACAATGCAACAACCACATACATGAGAAAGATGCAACGTACACTTTTTTTGCATTAAAAAAACTGAGAAATTGTAGGATAATTCCAAATCGATTTTTAAATAGTCTTTATGCAGTAAACATAAGACAGCAATGACATATTTTATTACATGCATTTGAATCAAGTCAAAAATCAATGTGAAGAGGATGTATCGTCCAGTTATTATTGAATTGTTATTAAATGACCTGCTTTTGGGTCTTAGCGGGCACATGGTTCGAAGGGTCACGGTCTGTGTAGCGGTGATTAATGGGTTGATCTTGTGACAGCACAATGTTTTTTTTTATAGTTAAGCGTAAATACGAACAGTGGACACGCCTTTGATATCAATAATGATTGATGAAATTGTTGATCAACTTGAGTATTTTTTCTGCTAAAAGAAATATGTATAGCCGCTATCGGACTTTCAGACCTTTCAACACTGGCCCACTAAATTTGGCATTTGATTTTTATTTATATTTTCTGATTAGATTTTGTTTCCAAAATATTCTTATATCGGTTTATTAAAAAAAGTTATTTTGTTGATTATTATTTTTTGTGTTTACGTTAAATTAAGCATTAAAAAAAAATCAAAATATATTTATAATTATTCAGTGTTATTAAGATTGTATTTTCTCTGTTTTTTATTTTACCATTGTCTAAAGAAAAAATGAAGATGGTAACTATAATTACTGTTTAGAGACTTATTGCAACGAAGATAATATAAAATAATATAAACAAATATTCGGAGTTATGAACTATAATTGATATATTATTATTTAAAACCGATGAGTGAAACACTATATATATGTATATAGTACATTTTATCTAAAAGGCAATTTTGTAGGCAACTTAAATTAGTTACTTTGAAATTATTAAGAATAATAATAAACCAGAAATTATTAAGAGTAATAATAGTAAGAACTTATATAAAAACGTTTCAAACAAAATCATTAACTATGTTAAAGTACTTCAAAGATGAATTGTATTGTTTTGTATAAGTAATCGTTGTGTGTTACGGAGTTTTTATGTCAGTTCGTTTTGGTAGCAAAAACCTTTCAGAAGTGGTCACATACGTGACATCAACGATAGCTCTTTGTCTCTAGTTTGAGTGATTATTATTTAGAACCATTCAAGTACCATAATGTATGTATTTAGCTGTAGACTGGAATCTTATGTTTCGGGTCTTACTGTATCTACCCAAGCTTCGAAAGAGAACTTATATTCAGAATCTTCTTCAATATTTTGGATCGGTTTCGTATCGTAACTACGAAAGAAGGACATAATTGAATTATTTATTGTAGGTACTGTAAGCATTTATAAATGTACAAAATGACGGGTTTTTGGATTTCTGTATAATATATTGTTCAAATATTTTGTACTTTGCCGATCACCCTTAATAAAATTAAGAATATTATGTAAAGAAAAACAAATACTCAAAGATACTTCCCTTTATTTCACACTCATATATTCGTCAACACTAACTTATAATACTGATACTTAAATAACTTAACAGAAATACAGCAGCAAGACCTCGGAAAACTGTTCAGATCGACTCCTCCAAGAGAATTGACTCTGCTCAAGTGATTACTTCGCACCTGAGCTCCTCCCGACAACTCACTTACCGTTACCGACCACAACAGCGCCATCTTGCCAACGAGTCATTTAATACAATAGAGACACTCTTAATGTAAATTCAAACTATTAATATAAATCAAATCCATCAAAATTGTCAATAAATACCATTAATAATTTAAACATGAAAATATACATTAATTTTCCAAAAAATCATTACAATAGGGGCTAGTATACAGCGGGAAAGAGCCACTTTTATATTTCTGAACTATAACTAACGTTGTCATAAGTGATCGACATGAGGTTACGCGACGCGATGCGATGTAATACGACACAATACGACCATATTAATAATGACACTGATTAAGGCGACAGGACACGAAAGCATGTCACGACTATTTGACATTTTCGTGTAATGCATTTGCACACGAGCGCTACACAAGTCGCCCTTGAAATTTACATTTTCATTTTACCTACTTCGTGCTATAATCGAAATAGGGAATAATATTGCGTTACGTATCTTATACTTAACGAATTTTTTAATGTCGTAATGTGAAAGATAATGAGCAGACGGGTCACCTGTAAGTGATTACCGTCGCCCTTGGACACTAACATCAGGGATGTGACCAACGCGTTGCCAGCCAAGTAGGAAGTCATGAACCCTGTTACGAATTACTCTGGTGTTGTCACCTGCTACTCTGTCGAAAGCGATTCCTTCTAGTTATGGTTTCTTTATAAATAAAATGCTCTTTTTCTGTATGTCCTGAAGTAGTGGCGAGAAGTTAGTATTGAGCTGTCATTTTATTTTCTTGTGTATTTAAATTTCGAGCATAGAGCAGTTCAATACTAGGTTCGCCACTGCTTTACGATAAAGAAGATTTTATTTAAAATTATTATTTAAATTTGAGTCGTGCACTAACTAACCCGCTTGCGGGGGACCCCATGTTCCCGTATCTAAATTATCACTTAACTGTAATATTAATAGTGTGTCTGTTTGTTGTGCAGTCCCGGTCTCGATCGCGCAGCGGCAGTGGGCTGGCGTGCCGCGTGTGTATGGACGGTGCGATCGACACGCTGTTCCTGCCGTGCCGACACGTGATGTGTTGCCACGAGTGCGCGCCCAGGTCGGTACATGTTTCTACATACAATATCTATCTATACATATAATAAAACTGTGGTCGCTGTCTGTAGATGGCAAATATTAAAATTCATAATGAGGGGCCTTTATATTAGGAGAACCCAAAACAATGTCTTTTACATTTTGTCAGTCGGGATCAGCCAAACGGGCCGCCTTTTTCGCCCGTAATTGGCTATGGTAGTAACCATTCTCGCTTATTGTGTAAATAACACTTAAGACACCCGATGGTGAATGGTCATTATCGCCTCACGGACAGTAAAGCCAAATACATCACCGTCATCGGTAAAGAAGAGTCGTATTATTATGCGACTAGTAAAAGCCTGTAAGCCTCAAAAACTCAAACTCAGATCATTTATTTCACGTAGGTATTTATAAATACACTTATGAAACGTCAAATATGTTGCATCTACCACCGTTTCGGAAGGGTGCCTTATAAAGAGGAGAAGAAACGGCGAAAGAAACTCCTCAGCACATCTT
>DWJN01003325.1:0-13782 GCA_018248895.1 Carystus phorcus | reverse complement strand
TCGGTCCAGTAGTTCCTGAGATTAGCCCGTTCAAACAATCAAACAAACTCTTCAGCTTTATATATTAGTATAAGATATATGATTATCTTGCAACATAAAAAACGTTTACTATCAGATTGAATTGTGAATCTAAATCACTCTCGAATACGCTTAAAGACCATAAAAAGAAAAATTTTAACATTTACGCCATTTAGGAGAAGATCAGTGAAATACAAACGAACAACCTTCAACTCATAAATGACCTACTACAAGACACGGGTCACTCCTCATTACTAGACAGGTCTAGAGCATACTCCACAACGCTGCCCCAGTGCGGATCGGTGGAGGGGTTACTGGCCAACCGAATTGTCGGAAGTTGTTATGCCTTCCGAAGGCTTCCGACGTGGTTTAACGACTGCTACCTACAGTAACAACTAGCAGCTTAATGTGCCCTCCGAAGCACGGAAACGGTGTAGGAATTTTTGGCACTAACAGTCACTCATCCTGATGCTGACCACGCCCGCAGATGCTTAACTCCGTCCATCGCATTGGATGGAATTTAGGTTAAGTCAGCAAATATCGAAACAATGTTTGCGTTACCGAAGGGAACTATTAAATTAATTTATAAAAGAAAATCCCTCGAAACCTCGTTAAAAAAATATTAACTAAGTATATATTTTTTAACAACATATGTATATTTTGTTACTTTAAAACTACGCAACGGATTTTGATGCGGTTTTATTTAATAGATAGTGTTTCAAGAGGAAGGTTTATATGTATGATAACATCCAATTAAATAGCTTAAATACATTGTTGATTTATTATAGATCTATATGGTCCTTTACAGCACAAGATTTAAATGTATATTTTCGAAGATATTATAGATTTAAAATTGCGGGATAACTCAAAAACTACACGTCATAATGTCGCTCAAAGTAATGTTTGACCACACAACAAGGACCAGCTTTCGAATAAAATAGGAATCATCGAAATGGTACACCCAATAAAAGTTGTCGACTTAAACATATAAAAAATACAGACGAATTGAGAACCACCTGCTTTTTTTGAACTCGGTTAAAAGTAAGACAATACGTGTCCAATTAAAAAACCATGCGAGTTCAGATCATGTGTAACATATAAAAACGAACAAATAGGGCCATGTGTACCACTATCTCTGCCAGAACAAACGTAATATAATATTTTAATGACACAACCCGTTATTAACAGTTACAGTTTTAATTCGGTCTCTTCAATTTATTTTGTTGATATCCGTCCGAAAAAGGAATTACCTAGCGATTAAATACAAGTAATGCGTCATTAAAATTCGTGTTATTGTAATAATTACCCAATTAGGCAATGTCCCGTTTATGTTATCTCCGGGTTTAGTAACAATGTGGTAAAATAGCTTGTTGTTTAATACTGCTACCAAAAAACAGGATTTCAGGGTTGTCTTCAAAAATGTTGAACGGTAGCTAGAGATTACTAGTAAAACAACGCGTCAAAATTAAATTGAGTGGTACAAAGAACATCAATTGGTTTGGCCTGTTGTTTAGCACTACGAGTAAAGATATATCTTTATGAAGCTCTTGCACATTCACTTCTGGACCTTCTCTTCGGTGTAAGGCTTCCCAAGATTCATCTTTATAAAGCTCTTGCGCATTCACTCCTGGACCTTCTCTTCGTTGTAAGGCTTCCCAAGATTTATCTTTATAAAGCTCTTGCGCATTCACTCCTGGACCTTCTCTTCGTTGTAAGGCTTCCCAAGATTTATCTTTATTAAGCTCTTGCACATTCACTCCTGGACCTTCTCTTCGTTGTAAGGCTTCCCAAAATTTATCTTTATTAAGCTCTTGCACATTCACTCCTGGACCTTCTCGTCGTTGTAAGGCTTCCCAAGATTTATCTTTATAAAGCTCTTACACATTCACTCCTGGACCTTCTCTTCGTTGTAAGGCTTCTCAAAATGTATCTTTATAAAGCTCTTGCACATTCACTCCTGGACCTTCTCTTCGTTGTAAGGCTTCCCCTAATTCGTGACATCCTAATCAGTTCTGAGTCTAATGAATCTAGCGATGCCCGCTTTTTTTCTTCTTCAGTTCACCTGGTTGAAGGCGTAATATACTTCATTATCCGAGGCGTGGTTACCATTCGAGGACCTTTTTGTAGCTAGGATATGCTAAATACCCTGATGTTATTTAGATCTTATTTAGTTTTTATCGTTTTGGTCTACATCAAGTACCTCCAACATTTTGTGAGCTCCATACAAGCTTATATAATAGTATATCTAGGTGACCAGTGGTTGAAAAGAACGGGCCAAGTTTCTTCTTCATATAAACCAGATTTTTCTAACTAAATGTACACAAAATCTCTAGATACTTCAACGGAATTCAAAATCAGCGCTTCTGTATCGACAAGTATTATCGTTTTAACTTACAACGAAATGCTTAGACAATACATCGCTCCAGACAACAACATCTTCAAACATACCATACTGTAAAAACTTGATAATAGTGAACTACAGTAACCTTAAAGCAAGATGATTATAATATTTTTGTTTAATATTGTTTGAAAATTCTATCCATAATTCATCTAATTATAAGATGGAAATATTATTTTATTTTAAATTTATATTTGTATTAAAAATTAATTAATTATTTTTATTAAAAATGTTTGTATCAATCTGTTTTTTTAAGTATCTTATTTTCGCAACTGTTCATGAAAAATACATCAATTACAAGATATACATACTCAATGGTACAATGCAAATGTGAAATAAAAATAATGTTATTATACTCCACTAGCCGCCCCGGGCCTCTGACAGGGTTAGTCCACCACTACTTAGAGCTTTATTTTTTGGCCAATACCGCATCGGGGACGCTAGTCGATCGGTATAGAACAAAGTGTGCTGTTTTCTGACGATAGCGGTATCGAGAAACTAGGTAATAAAAATTATTGGGCTAGGCTAAAAACATGACGGCTAGACCCTAATAATATAAAGTTAGTAGCGGTTGATATAAATACTAATAGGAAGTTGATATTAGAACATTAAATGTGTTTGTGGTTACGTGTGTGATCACGCGATTGATAATACTAAATATAATTTTTATATTACAATTATTGCTTGCTCTGTAAACTGGTACGCCGAAATGTAATCCCATACACAACATTTCATTCGCAGAACTAAACTGGGAGCGTATAGACACGATACACGCTTTTTGCGCTGCAAAATATTGAAAGTTTGAAGCGAAGTTTCAGACAGAAAAATCCCATGTCTTATTGAAAACCAAGAGTCGAAATGTTTGTCATGAATACTTTTTTCTCAGAATATGAACCGATGAAGCTAAAACAGAACTAATTACTAAACCTAAAAAGGAGTAGAAATGGAGAAGAATTTGATGGACATCTTCAAAATCCTATGGTACGCTGGTATAATAATATCATTATTGACAATCATTACGAAAATTGTATTCTTTGTGCTATTGAAGAATTGTCGCAAGTTTGACGAGATAGTTCTGTTTCAAATGTCGTGCGCAAGAATCTTAAACTCTATAAGCGAGAATGTTATCATGTACCACATCTCGAGCGTTACCAACTTACAGAAATATATAATCTTCATCGCATATTACCACACGGATTTCGTTTTGTTAGGTTGGATGTGTCTGTTCACGAAAAACTTGTACGATAAAATCGTTGTAGTGTTCGATATTAAAAAACATAATCTGTTGTTATACTCGTTTCTCATGTGGCTTCTTCCTCTGTTATTATCTGTGCCTGTTCCTTTCTTATTAGAAATTCGAGATAAACGATTTTATAAATATTATACTATTGTTATTTATCATATAAGATTCATCGTTCTGCTTTTTAATGTGTTCGCTTTTATTAGAATTCTGTCAGTGGCTTTTGTTCGAGGCCACAGTAACAGAAGTCCTCATGAGTATATTAAATGTGCTATCGTTGGTTTTATATTCGTGCTCATAACGAGTTTCCAAGTGTTTATTACAGATTTGATTGCTTACAGCTACGAGACTTTACAAAGTGATATTCTTATATATGTATTTTGTGTTATAAATTCCTTTCAAGTGTTACCTATTTTTGTTATATTTGTGTTACTAATACGGAGGAAAGTAATAAGAAATAATTCGAGATCAATAAAATTGAGTAGCCTCACCTCGAAGTAGTCGACATATGTATTAGTACCCGTAGTGTTTATAGTACTCCGCCTCGTATTTTATTATGTGATTAAAAAAATAAAAGCTTATATTTATAAATGTTTTTCACTACCTTGCAACATAAATGTCAACTTTTCATTTACGTGGGCCTGTAGATGAAAATGGCAATAATAATAATATTTGAAAAATATATTATGTTTTCTTTGGGTATCGTTAACTCGTATTGAACTTTACAACAATGTTGATCAAAGTACAAAAGTTCATTGTTAAATTAATTTTATACAGATTTGTCATTGCTGATAGGGGAAAACAATATACGTTAAACAAGAAATACACTAAGCAATATATCTGGTTAAGGGATTTAGTAACGATAGATTGATGATCGGGCAACTATAATATTAAATCTATAGCCCCCTGCATCGATATTCAGAAACAATCAAGTATTTGATTAATAAATGACGCGGTATTCGCAAGGCCACGGTCGGCGGCCGTCCGTCACTCGAATGTAGGAGCATCGCGATTTAGTCGCTCCCTGCGTGTCACGAAATAAACTTTGCGTTGTAATAGTATTATCTATGAAGTTCTATAAAACAAAATTGACAAAACTGTGCGTAAACGTTCGGATAAACCGAATGAGATTGAAATGACGCGTTCAGTTTTAACAATATGGTGTTAGTGTGAAAGTACAAGTTAATAAGTATTTTGAAAATTGGAAATTATAAGTCATGAGAAATATAAGATTTGCACAGTATATATTGCTAAATTGAAAATAAAATGTAGATTCAGTGACTTCGGTTTTGGTGACTGAAATATAACTAGGCATATTTTGAGTGTTATAAAAAAATATGCGAGTCATTTTATTCTTGCTGCATTTAAATAATGTACTATTTAAATAATAGAGTGCAAAGCAAACAGTATGCAATAATGTGTTTATACGTTTGAGATGGTCAGTTATTTTCGTGGTGTGATGTGACGTTTTAAATATAGGCATTCTTTGCATATGGAATCTTGTGCGTGAAGCTACAAATTGAATAAACACTAAGGTAAGTTATTTGTTTAATTAAACGGCTAAATAACATTATGTCTGGTAATTTCTTTCTCTTCTTAAAACTCCAGCAGTAATAAAAAAAATAAAATCAGCCATGTTTCTGTTATTAGATTTTATAGTAACACAGATAATAAATCAAAATTAATTACCGACACTTATTTTTTTTATGACTGCGTTAACGACACTGTATTAACATATTTAAAAATTCAATAAAAACACTGACATGCATTAAATTAATACTAAAAAGCTGGCGTATTTGAGAATAAATCAATTCGGTTCCTACACGTTACATTGTATCAACTGTACGGGAACAGAGGACAGAATTGTACACATCCGGCGTAATGTAAACAAAACTGTTTATTATACCGTAATGTTGGTATCGGTTGCGCTACAATACAGATAATTATCTTTGTTTTTATTAAAAGCGTGCCAACATTACATAATAATTAGCATTTTTAGGGTATGTAGTAGGTAACACAACATGTTTGCTTTAAGACAGCATTATAAATATCTGCCCAACCACGAATTGTTACGAGTCATCGGTCAAAAGCCATTGTACTAACTGGGAGCGTTGATCAGATTATACCAGGCTCATTATAATGTAATACGTTGCGAGTAAAGCCTCGCCACTGAAAATGTTATGTTAAGATTGTGACGTCATTTGCCGAGAATAATAAACAAAGCAGTGTATGCCACGGGAATATGACCCTTAAGATTATTGACATGGTAGCTAATCAGCCTATTGTGTGCTCAAAATCGAGTAAAAAAATAAGAATAAGGATATTCTTATACAAAATCGGTGATTACGATAAACATGTAAATGTTGATGCAAATAATACAATATCCTTGTATTCGTTGTTAAGCTTAAGAGCTGGTTTTACGTCTCTAATCACTACATAGTATAAAAGAAAGTCGCTTTATCTGTCCCTATATCCCTATGTATGCTTAACATCTTATGCTTAAATCCCTAAACACTGTAACAGATTGGGGTTGCATCTCCCCCCCCCCCACTCCGCCTCGTGCGGATTGACGAACGAGTTAATTTTCAACCCAAGGATCGGAAGTTTTTACCCTCCCCGTAGACCTCCGAAATCGGTTGACGACTGTTATGTTTATAACAACTGGGACCAACGGTCTAATGTGCCCTCTGAAGCACGGAAACGCTCAAGAAATGTTTGCCACTAGCGGTCACCCATCCAGGTATCGATTCTACTGCAGTTGCTTCTGTCGATCGTACCTATAGGATCCACGCGAGTCGCCGGGCTATAAGTGCTTCACACCCTACTAAAATATGAACGATAGTAAATTATGAATTATTCACTTCATATCGTGTTATATCTCAATCAAATCAGTTATTGATACTTATACGTACCTTCGATATTTATGTATAATTAAATCACATAACCTTTAATTACGAATCAGCAACATTATTTTTGGCAGGAAAAAACATATTTAGGTATAATTAAGCGTTGAATTTTAAGTAATAGTGCCTTAAGAGGTTATTGTTTTCACGCAGTATGATTAGTTGTTGAACAAATGACCGTATTGGGGCGGCCTAGGATATTGACCCCGTGGTAAGAGGCGACAGAAGGTGCAAGGACTTCATGTAATAAATAATAATAATAATAAATAACGCCACACACTCATAGACCCACACATGGATACCCCGTGTCGTAGTTCCCATGGACTACACAGAAAGACAATTACACGTACACCCAGACTGGGATTCAAATTTTTTGAGATTTGTTTCTAAAGTTTTGTGCGGTGCGTACAACAGTATTTAAAGGATTTTGCTGTGATTTTTTAATATGCTTATGAAAAGTTGTTTGTTATCTAAACTAATTCCAAGTTCTTTGACAATTAACCTCTCAATAGCCGTGTTGCAGAGCTTATAAAAAAGTAGCTGGTCTTTTTTCGTGTAAAGCATAAGTTTTACATTTTTTTTTATTCAATAAACATTTATTACGAGTACAATAGGAAGTTGAAGGATTGGTTCTAAATTGTCTCATTGCTCATAACGAAATTATTATCTTACAACCCACAGGAACAATTGATATTTCACTACAAATTTCCCAATTATGTACATCTGTCCTTATATATGTATATTAACTGTCTGTATGTTGACTTTGCGAATATAGAGCAAAGCAATATTAATCATAAGCAGGCAGAGCGTGCTCTATCTTAGATCATTAATTTGATTTATTATTCACGTTCTCTACATTATGGCATTATGGTAGCGATGCAACGTAATATCTCTTAAGCACAGTCCGCATTAAAACATTTTTCAAATTATGAGGAACACGATTGACATAATTTCAAATTCTGGAATCTTTTTTTCTATATGTACGTAATTTTTTTATTCTCCCGTTCAGGAAAGGTGCCTTAAAATTTATGAGGTTAAACAAAAAAAACTCTAACGCAACAGTTTAATCCTAGTTCTCCTTTTCTTACTGGACAAGCTAAAAAAAATGTTCCTTTTGGAAACGCAAAGAAATATTGCCACAGAATATAAAAGGAAACAATTTTTCAATATAACATTTTTAGAATATACTGATCTCGTATAGTCCAATTTAATAATAGTGTTTGATATTTTCAGAGGTTATATCAAAGAGCATAAATCTACTTAATAACCTGGTATTTTAAAGTTGCCTGGTAAACTTATTTGGCTTGTTACTCTGTTCAAATATTTAGCTACAGATTATTATGTATTCAGCCTCAATATCAAAGACATATTATAATGTCCGCAGATTGAACGAAACATAAAATTTTCTGCATTTTTTCATAAGAAAAGCCATACTGTAACTTAAGATTTTTATGACCAATAAATAAATGTCATGATTTGGGGAAGCCCCAATATGTTTGCTTCAAAGCTGAAGCCTTAAATTAAAAATCCGACCTTCACCCATATCTTTTGAGCTGAAAAATAAAAGAAAAATAGAAGTTACTTGATATTACAGTTTTATGTTATCTTTTTATTTTCATGTATATCTACATCATTCGCTCACGTATTCAAAGAAACGTATATTTTTGACTTGTCTGTCAATAATAAATGAAAGATTACGAGTTTTTTCGCTTTTCAATGACTTTTATTAGTCATAAAGTCAGCTGAGCTGGATATTATTATAGTGAGTAATATAACTGTACATTTAACTAGACTAATTCGTTGGCCGCAAGGTTATTTGACAACGTGAATAGAGTCGAGTATTGCACACTCGCATTCCCGACCGCCATGTCAACTGAAATAGTGCGTCCCATATACTGAAAGATGCGTTGCGTCATCGTACAAAACTATTTTTATTAACTAGTGTCTTAGCTGTTATTAAATTATCAATATATGTATATGTATATTATTTTCAAACGCGTGTTTTGCGGCAACACATTGAAACTATGTAATTAGGTTAAATCTGTAAAATGTTTCTTTGGAAAGTAATGTAGGTTGGTTTGGCTGAAAATTAAATAATAAAATGAATAAAATTGGATTTTACGCTTTTTGATCATTGTTCTTTCAATAGCGAAGACCAAAGTTCAACAAAACATACCGGTCTTTGCAATTAATATTTTATAAGATAAATATTTAAGCGATATGTGAAAGTACAGAATGTTATAAAATTTATTATAGAGTCATAAGTAGGTTCTCATACTCCAAGGATGTCCAAGGTATGCAAAATGATCGATAAGATTATGCGATATAAATTATAGTCCAGGATACGTACACTACATAAAGATGAAAAAATCTTTTAACAAAAAGGTAATCCGTTTTCAAAAAGATTTAAATAATTTGATGAATAACTGTTTAGAAAGTAAGTGCCTTTGGTCTAGAACAAGGAAGAAATTGGCACCGACTTCCTATACAGTATCCGTCACCAAATTATTCTATTCTTGAATTAAATTGAAGTGGGATTTTCTTTTTTTTTTAAGATTTTTATTTTTTTCTTTGTAGTGGCTCCTTCTATTACGCAAGCGTGATGTTATCTGTCAATGTACAAAATAAAAAAACCGCGTCGTCCGAAGTGACACGTATCAAGTAATGCGGATTATTAGGGATAACTCAAACACTCCTAGCTGGATATCGACCATTAATATGGGACCACTACAAGCATCGGCTTGCGAATAAAAAAATAATCATCTAAATTTATTGACCTACACACATAAAAAATACAGGCGAATTGAGAACCTTCTTACCTTTTTTGAAATTTGTTAAAATAAATAACCATGAACAAAACAATGCTTACAAACCCCGATGCAAGTGCGTGCAGTGGCGTGGACTAAATAATTCGTCATTAACACCCACGAGCCAAAAATAAACATGTTTAAGTAAATATGTTTGTCACTTAACCGTCTGCCCCGAGAAATCGAACCTGGGACGCTTAACTCTATAGATGGGGTCATATTTATAAACACAGTTTACAATCACAATTCATGCATTTCTAAGAAACATAATCCAATATGGTGAACGATTATGTTTGTTTAATTACACATATATTATGTTTGTAATCTTCCAGGCACAATATGGCGCTGCCAATGTTGAGGCGGTGTTGTGGCTGCCTATCCCTTGAGGTCGGATGCCTCATACTATGCATTTTGTCTATTGTAAGTATCCATTAAACACTAAAAAGACATATTTACATTCCTTACACTCCTCTGTGGAATAATAGCATTATTATTATTATTATTTTGAAAAAGAGATTTTCCTTCTCAGCTCTTGAGCTGGTTTTTCTTACCACATTTACGGGCTGTAGCCAAGTAAATGCAGTGTGTGGTGAATAAATTTAATTGCGTGGAACGGTGTTATGAGATGTTAAAATATTTTCGTCTATTTGCATGAACTTTCTCACTATTCTACATGTATTTAAGATAGCAGCTTTTTGAAGAGACACGTAGAGGGTTTCTTTTAATCCTATTTGTTTAAGACTGTGGTGGAGATGTTTGGGAATGACGCCAGTGGTAGAAAGGACTATGGGCACAACATACACTTTATCTTGCCTCCAAATTCTTGCCACCTCATCTTTTAATTCTGCGTATTTACTTATTTTTTCAGCAATAGTTTTCTGTATGTTATGTGTATTGGGTACTGCAATATCAATTAGGTAAGTAATTTTATTATGTTTGTCTTGTAGGGTTATGTCAGGTCTGTTATAATGTATGGTCTTATCGGTGAGTATTGCACGATCGTAATATAGTTTGTATAGGGAATTTTCTAAAACTGTTGCAGGAGTATATTTATAATATGGAGTGTTAGTGTTCTGAATGAGATTATGTTTGAGTGCAAGTTGTAGGTGAATGATGTTAGTTATTTGGTTATGCCTGTGTGTATAGTCCGTTTGTGTTAGTGTTGTGCAAGCCCCAGTTATATGCTGAATAGTTTCTGACTGGGTGTGGCATTTGCGGCATTTGTCATTTTTAACCGAAGGGTCTTTAATTATAAATTTCTTATAGTTTTTAGTGTTTATTATTTGATCCTGAATGGCTATTAAGAATCCTTCCGTTTCTGCAAACAGATTACCTACTTTAAGCCATTTGTTTGATGCTATAGCATCTATATGAGATTGCTCTAGGTCGTAAGGATGTCTTCCGTGTAAAGATTTCTTTTTCCAGCTTTCTATTTTCTGTTCTTGTGGATTTATGTTTCGGGGGTCTATTGTATTTAAATGTTCACTTAGGTTTAATGGAGTTAAATTATGGTCGTTGTGAGTTATTGTTTTATGTAATTTACTTGTGTGAGATTTTGTGTGAAAGAATGTTTTAAGATGATATATTTGCTTTTGCCAAAGATGATGTATATCTATTAGACCCCTACCTCCATCGTGTCTCTTGATAGTGAGTCTTTCTATTGCAGATTTAGGGTGTAGATAGTTATATTTTGTTAAAGTAGTGCGTGTAATTCGTTCTATTTGTTCTATATCTGTCTTAGACCATTTAATTATTCCAAATGAATAGGTCAATATTGGGATGGCATATGTATTTAACGCTTTTATGTTATGTCGTCCAGAAAGTTGTGTGTTGCATATGGAATTAATTCTTCTTTTGTATTCAGTGATCAGTGTTTGTTTAAGTGTTGTGTGATCTAATCCTTTAAGCTGTTTATATCCCAAATACTTGTACATATCCGAGGGCTCCATTGCTGTTATAGCACAATTATCATCTATTGCATAGTCACCTGGTGTAATTTTTCCTCGTACTATGTGTAGTGTCTTGCATTTATCGAAACCGAATTCCATCTTTATATCATTACTGAATTCTACTGTTGTGGTCACTAATTTTTTCATCTCATTATGAGTTTTTGAATATAATTTTATGTCGTCCATATATATGAGGTGCGATATAACTGTTTCATCTCTTGAGTTTTTAAAACGATATCCAACTTGGCACTGATGCAGTAACTGTGAAAGAGGATTGAGAGCGAGACAGAACCACAGGGGACTCAATGAATCACCTTGATAGATTCCTCTTTTAATACATATTTGACGTGTTGTAACTGTATTATTACTAGAATTTATCTGTAACGTCGTTTTCCAGTATGACATAATATTGCTCATAAAGTTTAATAGGGTTGGATTAATCTTGTATATCTGTAAAATTTTTAATAACCAGGAATGTGGAATACTATCAAAAGCTTTTTTGTAATCTATGTAAGTACAATGTAAATTTCTATTTTTTGTTGTCGCATGTTTGTGTATAGTAGAATCTATTATAAGTTGTTCCTTACATCCCATGTGATCCCGCCTACATCCTTTTTGTTCTTCTGCTAATATTTCATTTTGTTGAATATGTCTATTAATTTTTGTGGCTATAGTAGATGTTAAAATTTTATAAATGGTAGGTAGACAAGTAATAGGTCTGTATTGAGATGGATGTGGCGTATATGTGGTTTTTGGTATCATGTAGGTTATTCCGGTGGCAATGAATGAAGGTATACTTTGCTGACCTAAAATTATATGAGTAAAATTTTTAGCAATATGACTATGGACTGATGTTAATTTTTTAAACCAGTAGTTATGAATTTTATCTATACCAGGCGATTTCCAATTATGTAGTTTACCGGTAATATTTGCGATATCTATACTTGTGATCTCACCGAATTCCATTTCTTTGATACTATCCCACTTCTTTTCTTCTTCCTTGATCCATTCCGCTTTATCGTTGTGCTGTATTTCTTCTTCCCAAATGCTTGCCCAGAATAATTCTAATTGCGTTTTGGTTGGTATATCTATATTATTTGTTGATGACATATCCGCTTGTTTAGTTTGTAATTTCCTATAGAATTGTTTTTCATTTGTGACAAATAATATGTTATCTCTTTTCCGCTGCTGTGCCTTATTGTATCTTCTGAGTCTATGTACCTTTATTGCTAGTTTTTGTTTTAAAGTGTCCAAAAATTCTTCGGGCTTCTTATTACTGCCTTCATGTCTAGTGTGTAATGTTCTACTCCTAAATATTTCTTCTACTCTTTTAACTACCTTTTTGGATCTATTATTTCTAATATATTGGGTGAGTCTACCACAATCAGCTCTCAATTTCTCGATATCTCTCTCTAATCTTATTTGCCATGGAGGTTTACTATTAATTTTTGTTTTGTTGTGATTTGCATTATTATTTATTTTATAATCGAGTTGTTCCGATATTACTACTGCTGTGCAATATATAAGAGTATGTACATCAACAAGTTTTGTATCATCCGATAAAAAATGTGGTAAAATATGTTTATTAAATAAATCAACCAAACTTGACAATTTACGGCTATACTTCAGTTTAGGTAATTTTGGCCTAGTGGTTGGATCCATTCCAGAAAAATTTATTAGAGCTGCTTTGAGTAAATTATGGAGTTCTGTGATGTGGACATCTATTGAAGGGTTATTGTCTACTAATATTTCTATGTCGTTTTCTAATACTAAAATTTCAGTTTCGGTTTGCGTTGATGTATGTGTTGATTGTGTAGTTAGTCCCAGTAGTATTTGTGAGATCGAGTTGGTGTGAGCTTGAGTAGCAAAGTGTGACTGAGATATCGGGTTCACAACATCTGCACCTACATCGTTATCTATGTTTTCCTGTAGTTTAACTCGGACTTCCTCTTTTATTCGATCTAATATTTCCTGTGACAGAAGTTTATTTCTAATTATTGTTCTTCGTTGATCTGAGATTCGTTGTTCAGTAACATTAATTTCGGGATATTTTTGTGAGAAAAGTTCATGTAGTTGTTTTCTATATATAGTCATATCAGTTTCTAATTTGGTTATGTAGTAGTAGGTACGCATGATAAATATGTTGACGTCTTTGTTCCAACTCATGCGCATCCTTGGTTTTCCAGCTTTAGTGGACGCAGGTAAAAAGGTATTTACCCCCTGCGCAACACTTAAGGCTGGAGCAGGTGCTTCACGTGACGTTTCGTCCGAGAAAGACACCGGCGTTGGAATATATGAATCTGATGATGGGCTATAGGGTTCTACAATTGAATTTGAAGAATTTAAACTATTGTTGTCATCGATTTGGTTGGCTGTAGTATTTTCGGGATACCCGGAGGGAGCCCGCCTATTCAACTCCTCTCCGCTGACGGTTCGCATGCTGAAACACCCAGCGTCAGCTCCAGGT
>DWJN01003324.1:0-13783 GCA_018248895.1 Carystus phorcus | reverse complement strand
TTCAAAAATCAACCCCTAAATGGCTGAAATAGGGGATGAAACTTAATTCTTGCGGGGCCGGGGTATACGCGGGAAAATCTTTGTGATACACTGATTTTCACGCAGGCGAAGCCGGGGGCATAGCTAGTTATTCACCAAATTGTTTCATAATCATAATACACATTTTTGTTTACAATAAGTGGATACAAATGTATACATAACTGTGAAATATTATGTATCCACTGTATGTTATATTTGTGTCCTTTTATTATAAATAAAAATGTATATAATAATGAAACAATTTGATGGTTACTTAATTTTAAAACAATGTTCGTTTACTTTGTTTTGCACTGTTCTGTGTTTATAATTTATAATTAGACACTTTCTAATATGTTCTGTGTACATTACATTATTCGTCAGCATATTTTAACATACAATTTGTCATACTAAAGCTTACAGTTTACAGTTCGAGTTAGATTGATAAAAGAAGTTGTGAATCTGAATACAAAATGTACTTAATAACAAAATGTTCCTACTCATTTTAAATAGCAATGATGAATAATTATGTTTTGTAAAGAATATTCTTTTCTTCTATGTCCTATTATTTTTTACTGTACGTGTTTTTAATTTAAGTTGTTCATAGTTTTTATTGATTGCTTCCAGTTTTAAAAGTGTTCTGCTTTTATTAGTGTGGTTATGAAGAAACTAGTGTATGCAGTCAATTGGTTACATCAGCTGTTATAGCAACACCAAAGGTAAGGGTGCGTTGTCGGCGAAGAAAGAGAGAAGAAAGAAAATGTGACTCAAGTTCCCAGTCGAAATTACGGATCGTTTTTCGACTTACTCAGGCTAAAGGGTTTTATTGATTATATCTGTATCTGGCATGGATAAGTTGATAAGTTGACTTGCATATATATTTTTAATGCATAATAGCCATTAGGATTGTTAAATTCATAGCTATCTGAAAACTCGGAACAAGTAAAAACTCAAAGCAAATCAAAAAATCAAAATTTACAGATGAAACTTAATCTTATAAATGGCTCCCCTGAAAATGCTCATTTTCAATTTGTTAAGTTATTCAGGCTCGGTACGTAAATAACCCCTCAAACCGAAACCCGAAACCCTACCAAGCGGGCTTCTGTCACCTCTCCCTGACCTACTGGCATGAGTTTGGGGTCTGTATTTTCGACTGTCCCACAACAAAATTTATAATTAAAGTTTAATCGTTTTTTTTTGTGTAGATGCACCTTAAAGCTACATCATACAATTTAGTCTCTACGTGACTACAGTAAAATAAAGTAATACTGTGTTCAATAACAATTTTCTTATAGTCTCTATTAAGGCGAAGACACTGCTATTGTGTTCTTTATGTATGCACATATACAATAATACACTAATTATTCACTTAACCCAAACCGCTTTATTACAAAATAAGGTCTAAACCACGATTATCAAGTATAGGTTTATCTTTTATACTATACTCGTGCATATCTTATTAGTCCAATGGTTAGCTGGTAGAGAATGCATTGAGCATTAAGCTCACCATTTATACCGTGATATTTTATTGTGGTCAATAAAGGTTAAATAAATAAATAAAATAGTTTAAGCCAAAGTTTATTTTAGTTGGTCTAATAGAAGTTTTAACCGGTACTTTGCTAGTCCACGTTTTGGATTAGGCCGAAAAGGTTTCGTCTTTTTCGGACATTAGTATGTGTTGTCAAGGTTTTAGCGTTTGACCAGTTTTTTATACGAACCCGGATTCTTGCTGAGCGAGGATGAGGCTGCACGTGGCCTCCTCAGTGTGCATCCTGGAGGCCACGGCCTGGTACACCTTCGAGTTGAGCTTGTCGTCAATAACGCCTTGCAGCTCAAAGTCGCTGTACATTTTCTGTCAAAGATAATGACAATTAAATAACGCCACACACAGCCACACTAGGATACCTCCGTATAGATGCCATGGACAACACAGAAAGAAATTTACACACTGATTCTATTAACAATATATTTTGTGTTTTATAAAATATGTATAATGTCACTGAGGTTGTTGTTTGTAGTAGTTTTTGACTTTCGTTAAGTGAGTTGTAAGTTCCAAAGACGAAATAAATAATTTGACTTTGACTTTGACATGCACTCAAACCGAGAACAGAATTCATCGTTCAAATTTCCTCGCTGGGATCGAACCCAGGACCCTTCGAATGGCGGTCCGGCATGGTGACTCCCACGCGGTTTATAAGTGAAATAGTTTAAAGATTATATTACAAGGTTTGGATTTCCCGTGGGGCAGTAGTTCATTCATAAGTTGTCCTTTAGGGTGTATCCTTTTCTTTGAGAGTTGTTCATGGCACCCACGGCACAGGGAATAATTGTATGAGGCCATTGATTTATCGTGTTGAAGCAGGGGCGGTTTAACCTATAGTGCAGGGTGTGCAATACACACGGGCGCTGCTAAGAGCATCGTCTTGGACCATCATGGTACATCAATGATATGATGTGGCGGCAGTTATCACACGCGAGCGCCCTATGAGCGGCTTCTTTCGAACATTTTGTTTAAACTCGAAATAAACCTTATTTCACGCATAATGTTAAGAAGCGGCCAGACAGCGCGTCGTGGCAAAGTTAATAGTTATAGCTGGGGAGCGGGGGGGGGGGCAGGCCAGGGTGCCAGGGTTTCACTGCACATGCGCGCCACACGAGCCATCCCTGCGTTGAAAACATGAATACAGTAGGATACCTTCATGACGATGGAGAGGCAGGCGACCTGCTGCGGGTGCAGCGCGGGCCGCTCGCCCAGCCAGGTGCTCACCATGTTCACCTGGATGCTGTACCACTGCTCGAACAGCTGCAGAATCCAGAGCTCGTCTGTCACCTGCAAAATATACATACATATAATCACGCCTTTTCCCTTTGTGGTAGGCAGAGACCACTTCCTTCCATTTGCTACGATTCTGACATACTTCTCGCTTCATCAACTTTCATCACTCTTTTTTTATACATATTCGCCGGTTTAGGAAGCTTCTCATCTGACCTGTAAATTCTATTTGATTCAAGTTATTTAATTATCAAGGTAAATCTCGCGACTTTTTGAGATATCAAATATTTAAAGTGGGAATTATGTGTGTGCTATAATAATATGTGTGTTGTTACCGGGTGGTGTGTGTGCGTCGGTTGCGGCGCGTGCGTCGTTTGCGGCGCCGCCTGCGCTCGCTCCGGCTCGGCGGGCGCCGCGACGCCCGGCCCGCTCACCGTCTCCACCACACGCATCAATATACACGCGCGGGGGCCGTAACTTTGTGCCTGCCAGTTACATATATACTTATATCGCCTCTTTACAACAATAACGTGACATTTTTAAAACCACAACTTTAAAGGAGAGCAATTTTAAACATTTAAGCGTTGATAAATTCTAAAATATTGATATTTATACCGTCGCACAACAATTAAATAAAAAATACCGGGTTTTTGTAGAAAATACAATTCGACGTCGCGGTTTTGAATATCAAATAATAAAAAAAGCTTTTGATGAGATGTCACGTTGCTCTAGTAAAGAGGCGATATGTGAAAATACAATAGAGAATCTTTTTGATGTTAAGTTCGTAGAAATACGGAATGGTAACACAATGATAAGGACAAAATTAAGTACTTTTTCAATTAGAATAAACGAATATCGTTACTACGTGACAGTCTAATGACTAAACCATCTTTAAATAAATTATGAATCAAATAAAAAAATAGTACTTACCTACCGTTATTCTGAAATTATCAAAATAAGATAAATTTTAAACAGAAATGTCTCATAGCTGTTATGTTATGATCATAATAATATAGTATACAATAATTCAAATTTATTTGTAGCTGTAATGAAATATGTATGTCATAGCAATAAATAGCTTTGTTTATTTGCGGTTGTTCATAAAAGGGAAATAATAATGTTGTTAAGGCACTTTATATAAAAGGCCATGTTTGTTTGTTTATAATTTATAAATTTCATCAATTAAGTCACATGAAGTTATATACTAATATAATTTTATAATGTAATAAAGAAATGATTTAAATATTTGTTGGGCACTCGGGCCGCACACCCTGTAGTTTAATCAACTCATACTTAGAATTACTAAGTAACTTCGCGTGTTTCGAAATCAGTGTTTAAGGATAAAATGTTACGATTAATATTTCTTATTGCCTCTAGGATATATGTACTTTTTCATAAACCAAATTAAGTAAAATCTTGGTATATTTATCTATTACTTCGAGAGGTCCATAAATAAACATTTCCGATATATTTTTTTAACACCTTCCATGTTTATACATTGTTTTATGCACAATTACTTATAGGTATGTAATGCCAAAATTAATAATTGAATGTTGATAAAAATTGTTATGTTCAAAGATAACCTATAAAAAAAAATATGCTGTAGTACATTTTAAAACATTTTTTTTAACATTAAGATTTTTTTAACATAAGGCCCCACGTTAAGATTCCTGGCTCGTGGGTGCCATGGACAACACATAATGACAAGGTGACATCGATACCGAGAACAGAAAATTAAACTCATCATTCAAATGTTTGCCTCGCTAGGAATCGAACCCATCGAACGGCGGTCCGACATGGTAATGGTTGCGTCATGCAGATAGTCCCAAATATTTATTACATTGTAACTTTAATATATTAATGATTCTTTTTATATTCGAAAGCTAGTGATCGCATTTAAATTTGAGCGACATCTAACGAGTCGTTTTTGAGTTATCCCTTATAATGCGCAATTTACGTGAAAATATTTTGGTGTATTTAAAAGTCGGTTTTTGTTTGTACATTGACAAACTATTATGTAACCTATAAAAACCTACAAAAACCGTATTTACGATAAACCAAACTAGCAACAATTTTGTTACGTGTGCTACATACATAGATTCACACACCCAAACACACACACGCACACACCCCACACACACACACACACAGGTATATATTTTAATTTTATTTACAATTACAATGTAAATGTCCTAAATTAAGCATCCCAATAAGTATCAATATAAGTACAATTGAAACATAATATGTCAAACTTGTCCAGAGGTGGGCGTAAACGGCTGCGACACAGTCATAACTTTTGTAGTTTTTTACGAATACTTACTCATATTTTGTTTTTGTGTTTCAATAAAATTCTTTAAATTCTTTAATTCATCCATTTTGTGTGCACAGAACTCCATTTATTATAAGGCCAAGCTAAGTTTTCTTACCCATGGTTGTTCCGCGGCGAAGCTATGGCATCAGATTCCCTTCATCATCATTTCAAGTAACATACGAATTTTTCATTTCAAGCAATTGTCCCGATACATTACATTGTAATTTGCAGGAGTAGCGTCAGAAGTCGCTCTTTATATGGGAGCACATGACAAGCATCAGCATTTACATATAAATCATTCAAATTGGTACACTCAATAAAAAGTTAAGAAGGAACACATAAAAAAATACAGATGAATTGAGAACCTCCTCCTTTTTTAAAGTCGAACAATAAAGATACAAGATTTAAATTGTTCGAATTTTCCGGTTAATTTAATTTTGATAACAGTAATTAAAAAGATCTTATGGTGGATTTTTGGATCAAGCGGAAATACGTTTTCTAAGTCATATTTTTTATCCCTATTAATTATAAAATCGTTTCTAAGGAAAATTAAATAGAATTTCTCTTTGAACTGATGCTTTCCAGTTGAATGAAATCTAAACAAAGTAACGATATGAAAGAGTTAAAAAGCCGTTTGAAATAAGCTGAAGAGAAACAAAAACCTTGACCAAGTTTTTACTCCTCCGCAACTTGACTTTGTGAAACCTCTAAGTATTTATCTACAAACGTTCTATTCCATGAACTTTATCATTTGGCAGTAAAGTTCAAATTAGCTTGGATCAGCTTATCAATGTAATTAAGTACTTTGTATAAATGTGTATAGCGACCTTCAATGCGATCTACTCTAAGCAAGGAATAATGACGTTGTAACAACTCATTTATTTCAATTTTAAATAGAACAAGATTTTTCTTATTCCTCAGTTTTTTGATATAATAAATAGTAACAATATTATTTTCTTTGCCAATTTTTTTTATATAGACTAAAATTATCATTTTTTAGTAGAATAGTCCAGTCACCTGATGGTAACTTGCTGAGTAGTTATGTAATGGGCTATACCAGATATGATAAATTATGCCATTTTCTTATCCATTTTTCAGCCGGATTTTAACAAACATGTTGCCTCGGATTGAATAATAACTGACTCCTTAAACTGCAAAAAATTACTTATCTACCGCAATATTACTCATCGATAGGTATGTAACTATATATTGTGAATTAAAATAAATGAGGAAACGGTTATTTTGTTCAGCGTTTTTTTATAAATCTATTTTATTACAACACACAAAAAGCGGTTATGTGTATTATCTATAAAATAGGTTAAGAAACAGTGTTGCGTCTACAAAGTGAATGCACCATCCACATTTAGATATTCCAACTTAATAAGAATCCAACTTTCTGGACCTGAAGGCAAATTAATAACCGCTATGTTATTTTTTAAATATCTTTATCAAAACGTCTTCACACAATTGTTTAAATTAATGTTAATTCATTGTTTTTTTTATTTTATCTTCGGTATAATCGCTTACGAACCAAACAAAGTATAATAAAACAATTATTTTCAAAGAGGTCACGAATAAAAGATGTCACATAGTTATGGAGATCGAAATAATTGACCGTACCGCGAGCAAGGCAAATAGTTACGGGAATATGTCTTGGACGAAGTTCAAAACTAATAATTTGTTCAACAGATGGGCTTGAAGCAATCGCAGACTCACGTCATTCCTGGTTCGAGGATACACTCGGCTACACAGCATTCACATAATAGCATTATTATTACATTACTCTATAAATGGCAATACAATTACTAATAGTTTTAATAATGATAAGAGTTAATAGTTTGCGTAAATCAATCATTCTTTGTCCATAGCCGATGTAGGTATTGATTACTACGTGAAATACAAGCTTTTACTAGCATATGCTACGCGAATGTTACCTGATTACTGTTAACTATCATAAATAATGTATGGTCCTGCAAATGTCTATGAGTAATTTAGTTGTCATTGTAGATTCGTAATGTACCTATTTTCTTCACATTTTCGTACTCGTTAATTTGTTTTTTGAATTATATTATATACTTTAGTAATCTATAGATATTAAATACAAGATAAAAAAATATAGGAAAAAAATATTTCATCTCCACAAATTATATTTCATAACAATTTCAATATCTGTTAATATATACTCGTAGATGCCCTTTGTTAATTAGCATTGATTACTTAGCTCTAATTTACTGATTTAACTTAGATTTATCTATAAATTTGTCATATTTTTGGACACTCTAATTACGATAACAATATCATAATTTCTTCAACTAATAAAGATAGGTGTTTCAAAGGTATAGTAAGAATTTCGATGGCTAATCCCATCCACTTGGAAGTAGCTAGGTAGTTGACCAGTCATGTTAATGCGGTATGACTACGTGATTATAACAGCTGACTGCACCGAGAGCCATATGACCTTATACAGACAAAGAGGGATTCTATAACATAAGGGCCGCTACGGTCACTGTTTAAGTGCTAACCAGGGGTACATAGTGACCTTGCGTTCGCCTACTAGACGATACTCGCGCGAATAGCGCTCTACTTCAATTATTATGACAAGTACTCTGACCAATACATTATTATTGAGACATGATTTATTAGCTACTCATAGTTTTTGTTTCTTGTAATGTCATTGACTCATCAAGTCGTCACATTATAAAGAAGTACAAAATATTTTTTTCTTTATTTTTATTCCCAATTTCAATAAGTTAATTTAAATAGAATTAAATGTTTCTAGTTCATTATGAGCCTACGCCAATTTCGTTTAATGATTTTTTAGTTTATTGGCAATGTACAATAGTCACAAATGATACGTGTCCACTTGTTTTTTTGTATTCGTATGTACAATAATAGTTTTAGTGGAAACTAATACCAATGCTCGTATCATGTAACTTCTTACTTTGGCATAGGCGCATGCATAAATCAAAATTATACGATATGAACGGTAGATTCGATTTATTAAAAAAATATACTTTTCTTTCTTTTTTGGCCGACTACGTATCGGTGATGCCTTTTGTGGAGCTGATGGCGATGGACTACCATCGAGGCGATGACCACTTACCATCACGTGGGTCGACTGCTCGGCTATACTTATATACGCAAAAAACAAAGTTATTGACATAAAGATGGCGAACATAAAAACTAATGGACGAAGGGAGGATTCAGACACAAATAAAATAACTCAATTCAGTAATGAATAAAATTATACCGCAGATTGAACCTTAGACGGCTTTAAAATAATTTACATAGTTATGTGATAAATGACTTTATGACTGGGCACAATTTATAATTGTACAATCAAGAACAACGTAATCTACTTTTTGTCGTGGAATAAGGCAATACAGCCTGTCTAGGTCAGTTCGACGTTTGCGTACAGCCTATCTACTGATTCAAAGGAATACTGTCGACTAAACAAATGTTGTCAAGTAAAAATTATCTTTATGTTCCCTAATTTACGTCTACTTTTCAAAGTAATGCCAATAAAGTCTGTTGTCTGTCAAAGATATATTATTATTTATTAGTTAACTGGAAGTCACAATCAAGTTGTATGAATTATAAACAGCGGATAGATAAAATATACCTCAGTGTATATCGAGTAACAATATTATTATTGTATTATTATATTGATTTGTAAAAGAATTTTATCCCATTCTAAATGTTCATGTTCATCATGAAAGTGCTATATTATATGCTACCAATGCTCAAAGGTAATGAAAATAAATACGAGCATATAGAATTAAATCGAATAACCTATGTATATCAACAATAAGAATCGCGGAAGATAATTAAGTTGTCATAGACTTCTTTACGAATGAATGTATATAAGAGCTTGTAATTTTAAACCACCAACATTTACTAGAAAGGGTGGACAATTAGATTCAACACACAAAATTGACCCATTTTAAGATAATATTCTTACTAAACAGCATATCTTTCTTTCGAGATACATACTTGTTTGGTATGACTCACTTTGTAACAATAGGAAAATATCGCCCTTGTTTTCAGTATTCTTTACATTTAACTCATTCCGTACAGGAATACGATTTTGGGATGCTGTTAAATCAAATCAAATCATTTATTTGTAAATAAGGCTCATGTCACTTTCACTTGCGTTTAAAATGACAAGATGTTTCACAATTATTATAACAATATACGACAGCTTATTTGTCAAGTACTCAATGTTTGTAGAGGCATGTCCACTTATGTATCATACTTGAAAATGATCGTGGAATCTCTTCGTGGCCAGGATTTGCCTACATAATCATTTTCTCGTTTCGAGATATGTATTATGAAGCTTGTATGAATTTATAGACCACATATGAGCACGGTCGCGTAAGTGCGCAAAAGCTATATTCTTCGTCTAGTAATCTGTCCATGCGTTCTGAAATCAGTAACGATCTATTTCCTCGCACCATTGTGCCGCTGAATTGGCAATCATCCGGGTCCACCGAAGGTATACATCGCGTGGTTTTTAAGCCAATTCAGTATTCTTTTGTATTAATGGTCTGACTTTATTGTGAAATTCTTCAACCACCACAATATAATTACGTCAATATGTAGGCTGACATTGTAATATACTGATAGCCACGTTGTGACGTCATATTTCACTCGCTATCTTTTGAATGTCGTTCAGAAACACTTTCCTATGTGACCTAAAATCTACTTTTTCGTGATGAGCTCTTATACTATACATTTTTTTTTTATTGTCTACTTATTACGGTACAACAATACAGCCCTTAGACAGACGGTCATCCTTTGGCATTGGCATCCTTTTGTCATCCTTTTTGTTGGGTTAGCATCCTTTGAGTACAAAATCTAAGAGATTAGGTGTAAATAGTTCTTCGATTCCATTCAAGAATCTATTTAATTTAAGGTTTGCTAGCGAAAAATGTTGGTACCTTTATTATTCAAAAACTCAATAAAGAACGATTCAATGCAATTTACTATGCAATCACAGGCAGTTCATACCTAATTATTGGAGATTGGTTCTTGTTTGTCTGGCATATTGTCGTACGGCATGCCAACTCTTTTACCAGCTTTTTTTTTATTGGCTGTAAATTCTTATCTACAGCTGATGGAACCGAAATTTTGCAGACACGCTTATTTAAAATGACAAAGCGTGTTTACTTAAGTGACGTCATTCTAAGTCTAATAGTGCGACCTCGTAAGAGAGCAGGTTACATATTTTTATGTATCGAATGAAAGACTTTTGTTAAGAAATAAAGAGACGTTGCTCTAAATCCAATATAACGAACTTCCAAAGATCATATTTTCTATTCATCCCATGGTATGGATGTCAAATGAAAGGGTTGAATGCCTGTATTAAAATGTTTTGGATTGAAAATGATTATTTAGCTGTTGATTTTTTTAGTACAATAAAAAATTAAACTGAGATTGCAGTATTAAGCAGAAAGCTAAAATTTTTAATTCAGTTGAGGCACAACAATAAAAAAACTAACATTAGTTTATTTAATTAGGTCACAGTAGTTAATAATAATAATCTACACAGAAGCTTGCAGTGAGCAATAGCTCACCAATAGGTGAATAACGACATCGTGGACACACATGCTGTCGAGAATTCCCGTTTCTTGTCTTTCGTAGGTGGAGCGGAGGTCAAGGAAAATGTCTCACCCCCAAGTTTGTCACGGGCCAGCAAGAGTGGAGTCGCTAGATCTGTGTAACAATAAATATAAATAATGAAATAAATAAAATAAAACATACCAATAATGCAACAATTTTTGTTGTTCTATAAATTTGTCATATATATTTATTGCAATGTTAAGTCAACATATTAATTATTTGCTTCTTAAAATCTCTTTAATATCTTTTATATAATATGTAAAAGTTAGTATCCCCCGCAAACAGAACCATATCCCAAGGTAATAAGTATTCAAGAATATAATGTCTACGTACAGTCTTGCCAAGTATAATCAAAGTCTGTTCAGCAGTTCCCGCATGGTGGTTGCTCAGACATACAGGCAATAATTAAAAAATGTTTTAGTCTTTAAAGCGATAGCAAAACATTAAAATGTACAAAAAATATTCAATGTACGTTTTTGACTCTGTTACAGCTTTATTATTAGAATTGACAGATGAGACGGTAGTAGTACGGTAAAATTCACGATTTTATATATACTATAGGACAATATCGCTCATAATTTTTTCCTAACAAAACTTCCATCGAATATGTAATCAGAACAAGCCACTCTATTTCCGATAATACACTATTCACCAGTAAGCCGCGGAACGATACCAAGGCACTGGATATTTTAAGTCCTTGTTATAAGGTTTAAAATCCTTCGCAACGCGTATTGGTATAAACGTAGGTCTAAATTGGATCTGATTGAAATGCTCCCGATTTCATACGGTTATGTGGCTGCATGTGTAGGTGTTTCATTGTGTGCGAGTGCCTGATTCTCGTGTCGCTACCGTTACTGAATAGTTCTCTGAATAAAATATTAATATTACAAATTCATCAAGTTTCTCGTAACTTCGTCGCTAGTGTCAAGGGAAAAGTTGTTCCTGCTTACTTGTCACTGTCAATATTATTTGTCATTTGGGGATATTAGATGAATAATTCATTGCGATAACGTCAACAACATAGTTAAAATGTCAACGACTGGGCGCTGCACTTCTCAATAATTATAGATATCCTATACATAAAAGTAACAGTGGTCATTATACTAAGATGAGATGATGACGACTAGTTCAAATAACTACAAAGGTTTGTCTATAAATTTAACATGAAGCTCAAAGAAATATGTAAATCCCGTAGATCGAATAGATATATATTTAATGCAACAAAATATTAAATACACAACTTGCTTCTTAGTAGCGTATTTTATTCCCGTGGAAAGCTATCACCCCGTTTTAAAATCAACTGTGTAATGTTTTGTTCGTGTGAGAAGTTTTAATTCGATAACGAATAAGAAAAGAAATTGATGATGTTTTTGGTGATACTAATGCCGATGGCCGATTCTCTGCTTATGTGATCACCTGCATTAGACGGGACAAGTGACAGGCTATCCATTAAATTAGTGTAACAGTTTGATGGCTAGCTTATCTATTATACAGAAAGATGGCGTAAAGTTAAGCGACATTTAACTATCCAAACTTAAAAAACAGCTACAGTTTGAGACAATAGACTGGGTAAAATTTTTATATATTTAAATATTTTTAAACACTATAACTCATTGTCACAGACATTAAGTTTTTTTTAGAAAATTAAGTAGACGGCATATTTCCGAAGAATCAGTTGAAGTATGGCTTGAAGAATTTTTTACTATCGATTATCATAATTTATCTGCATGTTACAATAAAAAGCGATTTCAGTATTTAGGTACTTACCAAGATTTTAAGAAGTATATGCACAGATTTAGTGTAAAGATTAGACGTGGCTTGTGAGGCGGTGATAAGTAAGTGGCTACAATTGTTGCTCAATAGCATAAAGGTCGGTTGCCGAAGTGAGAAGTAGGTCAGATGAGACGATACGCATATGCTGGCACAAATCTACACTGTTATTCTCTTAAATCAAACCAATGCTTTTAACACTTGCGTTGACATCGAAGAATTATTACTTTCGTGCTACGCTACTGATTTTAACTGAGAGGTCGAGATATGGAACTAATTATAGAAGAACCACTTAAAATTTCTCTAAACATTTCGTTATGGACCAATAGGCAAAATATTGCATTATTATTAAAGTTTCAAGTATCAATTACCGTGCCTACAGGTTTATTCATACTGAAGATAGGATTAAATTTATAAGACGCTTCAGGGTAGAGGCATGAACCACTTTTCATCACATTACTTTCGCATCAGTTTAGATTGGACAGATTAGTGAAAAGTTGTATGTAACACCTTTAGTCTATTTTTTTAATAACGCCTATTGTGATAGACATATCAATCATTATTGGCACTGAAACTTATAAGAGTCTCACAGCTGGATACAGATATTCGCTGACGGTTTTGAGTGTATAGAACGCTAGCTAAGATCGAAGGCAAACTTCCCACAGCTCTCAAATTATTTTGCTGGTACCTGAATGGCGATGGCAATCACACGATTATCCCCTAAATCGAAAGAATTTGTAACTAATATTTTAATCTTAATTTCAATAATGGATGAAATTTAGCAAAGAGATAGATTATAATCTGTAATAGCTCATAAGCTATTCCATAATATCCATAAACTGTGATCCAAAAGATAGAGAAGATAATATAGAACTATCAAATATATACAAACTTCAGATAAGAATAGGTAATATGTATATTTTATGTGGATGTTAGTTACAAGGAAAAGGACGAACATATATAAATTTTTAAAATAATTAATATATTTTAAATAATTAAATATATTGTTTTAAAGTTCTTCATAAAAGTTTGTGAAAGTGTGCAAGAAAATTTATTTATCAATGGCATGACATGACTTTTGTTTTCAATATATTTGATTTGTTGATACAATTATACAAAACATATATATATTTAATCATATCCATACTATCCATACTAATATTATAAATGTGAAAGTATGTTTGTTTGTTTGTTTGTTTGTTCCTCTTTCACGTGGCAACATAGCTGTTATATGGTATAGATTATGTGTTTGGCGATAGTTAGGAGGGCGGAGAGTAACGTAGGCTACTTCT
>DWJN01003323.1:0-13793 GCA_018248895.1 Carystus phorcus | reverse complement strand
CGGCGCTGGCTATTCCGGTCCACTCTCTGATGTTACGAAGCCACGACTTCTTCCTTCTACCGACTTTCCTTCTTCCATTAAAAGGTGTATAGTTTACATTAAACTCAAATCTTTTATATCATGTAGTAGGTATTTATAAATACACTTATGAACGACAAATATTTTGCATCAAGGTTAAACCATCCATTAAATAATAGATGTTCATACTCGTATGGGTATTAGCTGTGTCATGGGTACCCCAGCCGCGAACTGAACTCGTTACACGTATCACAAGCCAACCTCCGTCCGTCATTTTGCTAAATCGTCCCCATTTTCATTTCAGTACGTGATCATCAGATTTCTTATACATTGGACCATTCATCTCGACGTCTTCCCGTCGGCTTAATACAAAGCTATTGCTATTACAGAGATCGCTACGAGCGCGTCGGCCATCGAACACTGCCCGGCTTACCGGACTCACTTTACCGGGATTTCGGATATGACGTAAAGCACTCACTCAGTACCACCCCAAGCCACCCTATGACCGAGTTTTTCTACGCTATTTATTAGCTTAGCTTACATTTGAGGATTATCTTCGGGATATGGACGCTATTTGGTCGGTTCTCGCGTTGTAATCAATTTAATGATCAGACACACGACATGAATAATGTTGGCCGGTTGAATAACGTTATCTAACTTTTTTATCTTATATTCAGTGTTTTGTTGTTATAGATCTTATATGAACGTCAATTAATTTAAAATTAACAAGTTTTTACTGTACTGAGACAAATTATTTCAGACACCTATATGTCTTATGGGTAAATTTAGTGACGAGTGTTCAGTGAGTTTATATCTCATTTTGATAATTGTAATATCTATAGCCGGCAGAGAAGCGTATTCAACAACTTTTTCATTCAGATTGAAAGGAATCATGACAAAATAATCACGTTGTAATCTACGTACCTCCGAGGTAATATAAACAAATGATTATTTCAACGTTAAAATACATATAAAAATAGTCAATAACGAAGCACGAAAGAAAACTTCACTTAATTAGATGCACAACTGTGAAAAGGCAATTACAATCAACCCGCCATATTCAAACAATACAACAACGTTAATGAAAGAGAAACGAGAGAAATTTCAATTCCCTTAAAGCAGAAACGACCCGTCGGTCAACCGACGGTTACTTATTTATTCAACGCGGGCACAAAAAGCGGTATGGCTACAATATTTACAGTTGAACCGAATTCAGCGTTTCTTGCCATTTCCTTTGTTGGATATGAAACAGAATACACAACGCACCCTGAAGGGACACCTGCCAACCATACGGGTCACAGCAACATATATTAATAACACGTTAATTTATTAACAAGTACTGTTTATACAGGGATTAACTGAGAATAGTTTTAGTTGGACAACAAAGGGCTGAAAGGGTTCAAAGCGAATTTCTTGCCGACATATTTACCTTAGGTGGAGGTGATAGTAATTTTACGCGCGAGAGGTCAGAGTTTTGGTTGTGAACAAACATTATTCTCTGTAACGGAGGGTTGAGTAATCCATACATATAATTAGTAGTGTTGGCTATTATAGACTCTAATTGCGAAGGATTAAAGGCCAGCGATGACCGAGAGTTTATTAGTAAACAAACACATTAAGCTTAGTTAAGTAAATAAATGAATATTGTTAACTATTTATTTAACTTACTTTATCTTAATATTTTGGCCATTGTTATTAAATGTTGTAGTGAAAAAATTACTAATTTAATAGAAATACTCAAAAATTTCGGTTTTTACCAAAACGAAATTAGTTTTAAATGCAAAAAGATGAAGAATTGTCTAAGTGACTTCTGTCCAGAGCAAAACGAAGGCGTGCAACAAAAATGTAATTATAGAACCACTGAAACCACACGGGAAGTTGAGAAGCAAATAGAGATCGCACAAAAGGCGGAGGTCCAGTGGAGAGCTGAATTATTAACGACCACGAACCACATCTATTGTTGGACTATTTATCCAGTAGCCACCATGTAATAGCACTAATAGAGAAGATTCCAAAATAGCCGGTGCTACGGCGATTAAACAGTTAAATTATTAAACCAATGAACATTATTTTACAATATATCTTCTAAGCTTAAAAGAGTATCACATACGTTTGAATCTTATGTTTCTTATTCTAATTTCTAAGGTCGAAAAACAATTGAAAATGTGAATGGTAAAGGTCCGAACCGAAATAATGCATCATTAATGATCACTGCCTTCACCTATTATGGCATTATTTAACATCCACTGGTACGGAGTGAAATACAAGCGACATAGTACAGACACATCTGAGGCAGAATATTTTTGAAGATAATTTCTATTAACTTTGTAAATTGAAGACTTGTAAAGAGTAGATTCTATTTTTGTGTACAGGGATAACGTTGTCTATGAATCATTGCCTATTAAATGATATTAATAATATTTTTTTATGTGTAGGGAACATCTCCAAGTTAGTACCATTTAAATTTTACGAGTAACTAACGATGGATTCTTAAAATAAAGAGTGAAACTCTTCAAAAGACAGGATTAACTGAACAATGCTTAAAACACTTGTTGGTAAGGAATTAGAAAGTGACGTTGGAAAATTAATTCATCATTGTCCATTTTCATGCTATGTAAGCTTTGGAAACAAATATGCTTTGTTTTCAAACAAACAGGTGGCAATAATTGCGCGGTGTTTAAAAACTTTTTTGTATGTGACATTATTATTTATGCCAAAGTGTAATAATTTATGCTACACATGAAAAAAGTAAATCTTCAATGTCAGTTATTTGTTACTAATAAAAGACCTCGAAACTACGAGTAAAAAAAATCTTAAAACTCTAATGTAAAGTACCCATCTAGTATATCTAAAAAATCTGACGAGTAGATCAACAATGTGATGGTGAATGGCTACCGTCGCTTATTTGATACTAGTAACATCACAACTACAAATGGGTTGCCGACTAAAATGAACAGTCTTAAATCTTTGCAACACTGTATCTAAAATACGTAAAAATATTACACGGCAGATTTAAAACTGGGAGATTGGCATAAAATACCAAACAGTAGTTGTGAATTGGTTCCTTCTTCGACCTACAATTCCACCACATGCCCGGTAAATTAAATGTTCCCTACTAACCAGAACGCCTATAACAAAAGGCACTAGAGAAAACATAAATACATTAATTTATGAGTTCACCAACCAACCCAAGTCACAAAACAATAGTTAAGTCTGAAGAGGAAAATTCTATAACGCACCAATTTCGATACTAGAGGGTTGTTTCGAAAATTTTCGACTTCCGTCGCGAAAAAAACAAAAAAAAAAGAATCAGATTTCCGAGTGGGGAAACCCTTCAGTTTCCTGTGAAGTGGCGGTATAATTATCCCTTAATGATTCGTTCGGAGCCTCCATCGGTGTGGCCCCAGCATGAACATTTTTATGTATTGTATGCGTACGTTTTGTCTACGTAAACATATTAAATATATTGATAACTGTTTTATAAACAGTCACAGCCGACTTTATTCAAGTTAGTAATTCAGATTATTGTTTGTAATTATTACTGTTTCAAAGATGCGAATACCTTTCGCCGTTTCTTTTCCTCGAAATATGAAGGCCCCTTTCCGAAATGGTGGTAGGTATATTCAAAATTTTTGTCATGTCAAAAGTGTATTTATAATGTACATGATATAAATGATTCGAGTTTGTGTTTAAAGAGATAGTTTAGGTAGGAGGGAGGTTATGTTACTCTAATGTCATATCACTTACATATGTTTTTCAATATACAATAGAAAATTAATAGGAATGTCCACTATGAATGTATTACCTATACTATATATCTTGATTGATAATGAAATGAGGTACAAAAAGTACAAATGTTTATAAAAATGGCTTGTAGTTATTTTGATATTAGTTATTTGTTATAATAAAAGGTACGTCTACACTACGTTTGAACAGTTGAATACATTATTAACAGAGAATTTGTCTTTTATTTTGTTGTATTTATTGACTAATCATACCTTAGTTCAAGTTGTTTGTATACAACGGAATACAATTAGCAAAACATCCAGTACAATCTGTATAATTCACATCACAGTCAATATCAGAGTGACATCGTTGCCCGCGGCGCACCGGTGCAAGTGTGCGGAAGTGCGCTTTCGACTCGATTGTTCCAGGAGATTTTAATAACGCCCCGTGCAAGGAACAACTCGACGTCGCATTGTTGACAGCAAGACGGCACTACTGTTGTATTGTAGCACTTTGATTCCGATGAAATGAACTCTAGCCGAGTTATGTTCTCCCGGTAAATACAAATATAAAATTATAAAGATATACTCATGAAATATATTCCAAAATCTTATACAGAGTTGAAAGTAGATCAGACAACTTTGGTACTTGATATTCAAACATGTTAAACGAGAACAAAAAATCGGGTGGCGAAGAATAAAGTTTTTGTATTTGGATATAAAAGTAATGGAAATCTGAAACATATTGGTGTTTACAAAGTCTTAGCAATCAAAAATTTACAACTATTAGATAATTACACTATAACACACAAACCATCGTTACTGGTTGGCCTGATAAATTAATAGAAGATGAAATGAAAGGAACACTTTGCGCATATCTTAAGCAATTTATTGTGAACATTTTTATCAGTGATATCTTTTTTGGTGCAATAAATAAATAGTATTTTTGAGCATGTTATGTTATTATTATACTGATATTCAATTGCCATGGGATTCAACTAACAATTCACTATGATACATAAAAAAGTAGGGTTAAAAAGAATTTCCAAAAAAATCCTAGAAAGTTTAAAATATCGAAAATTGTTTCACTTTTAATATTTTATGGTAAGTGGCAATCAACCAAGCTATCTTCTACTTAGGTTTGTTATACTTATATATATCATAAGAGTTTAAAACCAACGCAACAAAATTCCTTGCCAAAGCCTTGTCGATAGCTGTACAATACACAATAATAAATCACCTATACCTAAATCATTTACAAAAGGTCGACAAGGCAGTTTGCAATATGTAGTCTATTAAAATACAGTCATTATCAAGGGTGCCACATCGACCGTTTAGCTGCTTTGTCCTCAACCAGAACCTTGACTTAACTGCCAATAAATAACGTCATTACCTGTTCTGGGGTACCCTAAAGCATCTTCAGGAACAATAAGCAAATGCGAGCACCTATTAAATCTATATAAACTGGCCCACATATAAGAGTAAGTTTATTAAAGGCACCACTTGTTATATTGCCGACGAGAAAGAGAAGCTGTTACTTGAGCGAATAGATGACAAACTAAATAGAAGTTCATTATCAGGTGGAATAATAGTAAAACATCATATTCAGTTAAATATTTGGGAGATTTGTGAAGTAACAGATCAAATTAGTGCGATAATTGAATAAGTAGCGCATTATTCTGATACACATTGGTAAGCAAATTAAACGATGCATCAAACTCGCTTGGTTGTAAATCTACTTTGGATAAATATCTTAAGAAATCATCTCACATCTACGTTCCTTTTGAAAAAAACTTTTAATCTACAAGTGTATTATTCTACTTGTTCAGCATTCCAATCTATATGTTACAGATGAAGAAATAGTAAAAAATATTTTCTCCATTAATCTCAGACATGTAATGACATTTATGATCTTTTGTATTATGGACATTCTCGTCCTTGCAATAACTGAAAGTATATTTACTGAAATTATCATTTCTATATTATTGTTTTTACACCTGGCATAAGCTCATAAATACATCGACCCAAGCTTGTGTGACGGACAATGTTTTTAGGCAGTACTTATACTTTGCTTAATTTTTAAAGGCCACATAAGCATAAATAAAATTAACATCATTTCACATTCACAACATCATCTTTAATCTAATTTTTTTAGAAATCTTCAGACCGAAACAAAAGCAGATTTCTTGAAAAGCTTAGCGGTAAATTTTTATTAGAAAATTGTTCAATATAACAATCGTTGTTTGAATTAATATATGAAACAGTGGACTTATTTAGCCCATAAAAAGATAAATCTTAAATAGCTAATCGCAAGTTACCTTACGATCAGACCAAATTTCGAGAAGGAGCTTAAAGAGTTTAAGAGACATTAAAGTTGTACGGACATATGTAATATTAAGTTTTACAATGACTAAGTCTTTAAGTGGAAATTCGTGAAGCATCGTGAAGTTTCGAAGGTTTGGGTTTATCAGTAACTTTCAGTCAATAGCTGCTTTAGGACAGGGGTATTGTTTAAAAGTAGGTTTATGTTCAGTGATTCAAATGTATCGAGAATCGTTTCGATATTAACGCAATTTCTACAATATATTTAAGACAATATTTTTTATAGGTTAGGTTAGGTTAGTTATTTTATGTAACTAAGTTACTTCTAGCATGATAGGACCTTTCGAAATTCTTGTGATCGGAAAAGTCTGAAGAAAATTTGCACTAGAACAGTTAGGATCTTATTAACTGTTCTCGCAGCAGAGCTTGTATTATATCATAGAGTAAAAAAATCCTTCCACCAAGCACAACACAATAAAAACTACACGTATCGAAATTTACAAAACAATGATCTCAGCCAATGGCGTACATTTTTTCCCTTCACAGGCAGCGGGGGCAATTATCTACATCTCGGACACAACGGCGCAGACGTCCTCGACTCACAATGGCGACCACTCGAGGTCTCGCTGTAACGAATCCTCTACTCGCACTATCAACCGGTCCCTTGCGAAACTGGAACGAGATTGTTTGTGCGACACCCCCTACCAGTTAATGATGTATGGGAGGGGGGGCGTTCATTAAATGCTGTTTGTCGACGCGCTTTTTTTAAATTTCATCCCCGCTCTTGGAAAAATATTTTCTGTGAATGTTCCCTGATTAGTAGGTATATTGTGGAAGAACTGAAAGAAACGCTGCTCGAGTGAAATCTAATTATGACGCTCGTTTTGCTTATCAGGCAAGATGTTGCCATATTTTTTTTTGCTTTTTATCTGGTGTACGGGGGTCGCTGATGTCGCTATTACTTTTCGATTCAATTTAAACGAAATTAACACGTGAATTGGCCTAATGAAACAAACGGTAAGAAATTTGATCAGCATCTTCAAGAAATTCGATGATGTAAGAGCATATAGAAATCCGAACTTGTATCATGTCAAAGGTTAATAATAAATTAGAAGCTCCTAGTAATTAATTTATATCATCTCGATGTCTAATGAAAAAACATTATTCTCTTATTTGTAGTATACAAAAAAACTAAGGGCGACAGCATTACAAAGCTTTTATTGGCGGTCTCGTACACAATCCATCACTCCACTCAATTGTTCGCCCCCGCCCGAGACCTCTCGTCGCCTGATCATTATTTAAAATATAGATGAGTGTTTTCTTTTCGATAATCGAGACCACGATTGAGGGCAGAACACAATAGATGCCTCCTTTGAAAGCGTAGTAGCTAGACGGGGGCGAAGGGCCAAAGTCTCGCTTATTTGTATTAGTAAATTGAAGGTATACTGTCCACTGTATCGAGGTCCCTCCCGTGTCGTTTCATATCACCCGCCCGGTTGGATTTTTAAAACCGGTGGGGGGAAGGGGGGATCAATTAAGGTGGCTTTTGTGAACATTCTATCGGCGCGCAATGAAAAGAGTTGTGATTTTCTTTGATATGCGGAGACGCGGTTTGCCGAGTGAGAAATCAAAGGGCTCCATCGTGATGCATGACGGGTTTTATTAAGATTTAATGCCGCCAACGACACTCGGAGGCGGGAAAAGAACGAGTCTCAAGTATTCGATGTACGTTTTACATGACGCCATTTTGAATTCGTGTAAGTGCAGACGAGAAATCGGAATGCAAAATTGTGCAAAATTTATACCGGCTGCCGGAGGCGACCGAAAAATAAAAATTCGAATCTAGCAATATGCTAAATGAACACTACTTTTTACCTTAGTTTTGAAACAAAGGCGCGAATATGAAGAATAACAACGTTCATATTAAAAAAAAATGAAAAAGTTTTCGTTTGCAGTTCAGTCTCGCTTTTAGTTACTTCTTTTGTAGTTCTATTTAAATTCGCTATTTCATTAATTAGGAAAGAATTGTATAGATAATTTGACTTGTATTTTATTTGTGTTTGAAGGATGGGACAAAATTTTAATTATCTGTTATAATTGGATACAATTATACAAAGCTTGTCAAAGCGCAATAAATCCTATTATACCTTAATAATTAATAATCATTAAAACAAATTATTAATAAAATCTCTACCTTCCGTTTTCATGTAGGTACATATGTATGTCGAATAACAGATTCGCATATCGGTTTGATTGGTTTTGCAGTTTACTAATACTAGTATTTTCACTACTTTAACTCAAGCATTTCGTAACACGCTTACTAATACTGGTAGTTTCTCTCGAGTATCAATCAAGTGAACGAATATGTCACACCTAAGTTCCCAATAGTATTGATGATTCCTTAATACTTAATTTTGGTATGTGAGATTTTTATGTAATTAGCCGACAAATGTCTAGACAAAGCAACTTATGGTCACCGTGGCCTGGACATTAACATCATGGGCATCATTGATGAGGTATCAGTCAGGAAAGCCTTCTTAATATTTTTTTCGACATAATTTAGTCGTTGTCAGATTGTCGATGATTTATTAACTAATATATAAATTGATTTCTAACATAAAAACATTTTCTTTTAGATCGATTCGTGAATCTAAACCATTCTCGAGTTTCATCAAGATTGGTCGAACCGTTTACAAGTTCAGTGACGAAGACAGAAGAATTATATTTGAAGACATGAGTGGATGAAGGTAATATGTCGCATTTTTGGATTTTCGCTGTTTTATGCATGAATGCATGGTGGTTTTTATTTTCTATAATATCGCTCCTATTTTTAAAATACTAAACAGTTGGCACCGTTTAATGGATCGAAACACTTAAGCGTTTTGTAGTATCCTAATATGTTTACACAAAACTTTGAAATCAATTTTCTCGAAATTTGAATTTTGTGATATATCACCTTCATCCACTCATGTCTTCATTTATAAAGATAACAAAGAAAAGATTCAGCGAGTAACGCTCTCAAGACATCTCGATAACTTTTGAGATCGCCTAACACAAATAAAATATCCATCAAAGAGACGTAACCCACATACGGCAAGGCGCCTCAATCGGGATAGACGTTGGCGAACATTAACGGCTCCATGTGCGATCATCGGCTTAACATGCCGAGTTAATGAGTGCCCGTGGGCTTACATACGAGCTGCCCGCACAACCTGCGCTGACACGTGACTACACACTCGTGCAGACTCGCTAACTTGAATATGGACTTCAATGCGCCAGTATTTCATCTATAAGACAGACTTATGGTCTTATAATGGACACTTTTATCGAGATGCTCAGTTTTTTGAATAGTTAACCGACAAAGACGAGCCAACTCATGGTAAGTGATTACTGTCGCTCCTGAACATCAGTAACATCAAAAGCATCATCAATGTATGAACCAGAAAGGAAGAGAGAAGAAAGGAAATTCAGACCCTCAAGTCAGACTTTCCAAACTAACTAATCTAAGAAGGAGTTAAAGACTTTGGGCAAGCACGAATGAGCCACGTCGACAAAATAAAAGAAAATGGTAGCTTTTGTTTTTAATACTGATAGCAAATTTGCATCAATTGAGCTCATAATAATTTCGTTGATGACATATTATTATTACGATGTCATAAGAATAGGTTCGCCGTATCGTAATTTCCAAGTGTTTGTGTTTGAATATACTAGATACTCTAGATAGCATATTTGGTATGCCGACGAGCTAGACGACTGATGGGTTGGAATCCACTCCGACAAGTGAACGGCCTGGCTACGACTCCAGCGTGAGGCCAATATTTACGTGACACAAAGGTTTGTCGAGTATCGGATAATTGTGATATCTCATTTGTCTATATCCATGGCTCGCAACAAAGCACTGAACGTGGGGTGTTAGATATGTAGGCGTTTATTTATTCCCGTCGTACAAAAGAATAAACTAGAGTTTAATAAGCAAAAGTAAAAAACAAATTAACGCTACCCACTCATAGCCCTACACTAGAATTTCATGCGGTGGATGCCATAGAAAACACACAAAGACAAGGACACACCTAGACCAAAAACAGAAATTTAAGCTAATTCATATTTTTATCTCGCTGCAAATCAAATGAAGGTCCCATTCGAAAGGTGATCCGGCATGGTGACGAAAATGATTAATCCGTGCGTCGAAAGATTCACAGATTCACGATAGCCGCCACACAACATCATAAAATACCTCCCGTGAGGCTGTAGTACGTACCTTAATCTCTGTACGTACATTTACTCATGTGGCTAAGACCTGAGTGGGGCGGTGGGCGGGGGGTGGCCCCTGCGCCCATCTTAGCAAGGCTTAAGTTCCTCCTACAGAGTATTCGTCTGGATTGGACGCGGACTTATCGAAAAATTCACTACATTTTAAATGAAACCTACCTACTTTCCTCTACATTGATGAAAGTTTTGATGAGACACGAAACGCTGTTTAGATGGTTTTTGTAATTACGGTTTACGTTCAACATAACTTTCGTGTTGTAGCAGTTTAGAGAGCTCTTAAAAACTATATTTATAATTACTGTTCGCCCGCGAATTCGTACGGGTGGTCTGCAATAATAATTAATGGTTTCGGTTTGCTTTTCGCATTATTCGAGATAAAATGTATTTTAAATTACTTTCTGTGTAGTATTGTGAATAATCAGGATCTGTGAGGTCTTTCTAAAAACCCGGGACAAACAGTGAGAGATAAAGACAGAAAAATGTGTTTTTTGAGTACTGTTATGTATTAATAAGAATAACTCGATAGTCAATAAACGTGCATGCCAGTTACTATTGTTTTGCGGTAGTAATTAATTAGTATTGCACTATAAACTTACATCTAGTATATAAGTACTTCTATATAGTGGAAAGTTTTTCTATGTTTCCGTCTAATAGGCTCCCAAACTATTAGACCGATGTCAAAAATCTCAATGGCATCTGAGAAGCAACATAGGCTATAAATTATCTCGGAGAATAAAAAAAGCATGGAAAGGAAGAAAAAACAGAAAACTTCTAGATTGACGCAAAAAAGCTAAAAAGTTAACGCACAACCGTATTCGTTGTTAACAAATAGCTTAATGCGTATTTTAAATACATTTATTAAAGAAAATAACACATTCATTGTTTGAGTTCATATTGTCAATGTGAAGTAACACTTTGACAAATGCATTATATCAACCATAAAACTTAATTACGCAATGATCATAATGATGCATTTACGTTAAATTCCCAACAAAACTACTCAATAGCGAGCAACATGAAGCTCATCACACACTATTGAGGTATCACTAATTAAAATCCCGAGGAAGCCGGCGATGTCCCAAGACGCGGCGTCGAGCAGACAAAGGATCGCCCCGGGCTAATGCCGGGGAGGCTTCCGGACGCGAACGACCGTTATTGATGCAACTCGCCCGTGTATACCATCAAAGATATACGTTAATTGTCTTATCCCCCGTTGTCCATACTTTGGTCTTACTAACATTGTCGATTGATTCTTCGGTTGATTCACTATCAATAAAAACCAATTTCGTTGCTAAATTTACATCCAGTTACATTAGTCAATGTCCAATTTTATTGGGTTTACTTTTCTGTGTTATCTTCGGAAAAAGTATACTCCAAGACGAGTATGTTTATTTTCGATGAGCCTCATATGATAAGCAATTGGTTAAAAGATAAATTCACTCGAGTCCCTTTGGCTGAGTTATTACATTCACAATACTATCTGTGAAGTTAGGTATATATTAGACGAAATCAGATTCACGCTGAAGGAAACTGCATACTTCTGGTCAGCAATTATATATAACAATCTCAAGAATCAAGGAACTGCTCCGTACGTGATAACTATAATTATCTTCATTCGTTATACTCAACATGCAAATATGAGCATCCTAAATCCACCATAATTTCGACTATGATTAAAATTACGGTCTTTAATTTGGTATTGATCGATACTAATACAAATTTATTTAAAACTTACGTAAATTATATGACAATTAAGTTTATATCATTCGAAAACATGTCTTGTATTTCAAGTAACATAACTCACACGCCCGGTAATTATCCCAGTTCGAGTCGAGATCTTTCAGCAGTCCATCCCATCTCCCCTACAGCACTAAAACTTGCAAGTAACACGCTCACTCCTTCGCATAAATAAGCTCGCAATCGGAACGAATGGACGGGCGGCAAATTAAAGTCGGCGGTGCTTTTCCAAACCTATACATTAGGAGCATCGATCTAACACGTCCAAACAATGGCCCGAATGCTTCCCAGCACGCGATTAAACCACCCCCAAAAACTACTGCTATTAAGATAGTTGCAATTTCAACTTAAACGGTCCGCCGATGAGGCGAATTTTGAATTAAAATCTACACAATATTATAATACAAAATGCAGATATATTTTTGTACCAACAATTTATAATTATGATACCAACTCTTTATGAAAGTTGATGATTGCTGGGTTTTGATCACTTATAAAGAGTCCTTGATGTATCTACATAATTCAGTATAGTTTCAGTCTTAAAAACTACATTAGATTCATTACAACCAATCAAGTTAAAATGGTCATTCTTAACTATGATGCAAGAGATAGATAACCATAAGCGACTCCTAAAAATGGTTATGAATACGAAATCCTGGGAATGTTCAGTTGCAGAAACAATAAACACATTTTTGAATACTATTATTATTTCATCAAGCACTATTTTCATTCTGATATTTTTTATCCCTTTCTGTACACGATTTAAAATGTCTCCGTGCCGTGGGAGTCCAGAAACAAAACATCTCGTTCTCCCCGCGTCCGGTCCCGCACAGTAAATTTACATTCGCTGCCATCCATCGCAGAAGTCCATCCGGACCGGCAATAAAGCGATCTTAAGGCGTGGAGTGTCTTGGTCTTTGTTAGAAGCGGAACGCGGGTTCAGATATTTTCAAAATTCCTGGGAAACCATTGAATCGTGTCGACTATCACCTGACAGGTAATTAAATCCAACCAATTTTTTATCAGACACCGGGGCAGATTGAAATGTATTACATGTATTAATGGTAAGGGGAATCTGAATTTAATCAGCTCAGAAATATTTTATGAAGTAACATAATAACGTACATGGGAAAATTGTGGATAATAGAGACATAATTATAGAATAACGATCTCGCTGAGATCTTAACAATTGAGCAGATACCGAAATAAGGCCGGTAGGGCTAAAGATATACGCCGAAGGGCACCACTCTTCGTCCGCATGTTTACAGGCTGATGCTATCTCGTAATTGTGACAATATTTGGTTAAGGCTCTTATAGGAGGCAAGGTAAATTGTCGAGCCATTTCAGGTTAAAGTTTAAGTGGAGAAATTCGCTATCGTATCTGATTATACTGGGCTTATTTGGGTCAAACGTAACTTCTAGAGGCAAGGATGAGATACTGTTAGGACACTGTTTGAGCATTGGATATTTGATGAATTATTTTAGATTGAAATTATGAAACCGTGCAGTGATTTATAAGTTTGAAAAGAATCTTCAAATATTATAAATTATACGTTATATAATTTATGATATACAGGCTATTATGGAGAGATATAAAATTTTACCTTACAATCATAATCATTTCTAGTAATTCAACAAAAAAAAAACGATAGTCAGCTAACTAGAGCTCACACTCAAATATGGTTTCAAACACTGGCTAAGACATTGAGACATGTGGAATAT
>DWJN01003322.1:0-13793 GCA_018248895.1 Carystus phorcus | reverse complement strand
TTAAGGAAGGTTTAGGTTAAAACTATATTAGAGTTTTAATCCTTCCACGCGTGCGGAGCCGCGGGCAATTGCTAGTAATAATATATATGGCAAAACAACGTTTGTTGGGGTCATGTAATCTATTTAGAAACAGGTAATGGAAGTCACAAAAACTGTTTTTAGATACTATTATCGCTGAAATAAGCCCAGTTATTTTAATTAATCATTTATTTAGTTTAAGTAACAGTTAACATAGATAGGATTTTAAATACGATGATATCTATTGGAATATTAGAAAAATATTGTTAGTTAATACGTACATAGGGCGACCATTTACATCATTAATACTAAACACATTGCCGACGACTTGTATACGCAACAGGAACAAGAGAACCAGAATGATTTCAAACCCCTAATACGGCAATTGAAATACGCATAAAATGTCTCTCAATAGCCTCGACAGATATTCAGCAATTTCCAACACGAGCCGAGGAGAACTGTTCAGTTGAACAGAACCCTAGGATTGAGAGAGCCCCTTACTATCCATTATAGCGAAATTTAGAGAGCAAATAATATTCTAGAACATTCAGTTACCACTTCTTTATTCAAAATGACCGAGTAAATATGTATAACTTCATGTCACAAAACAGGAAGAACTCAAAACGGTGACGTGAATTCTTTTCGGTGAAACCATTTTTAGCATGGGCTTCGAATTTCCGTTACAAGATTACCGAAAAAGGTGAGGAGTATCTCAAATTCCTCGTGTTGTTGCGTAAAACTAGATGTCGTAGGATACCGTCGTAATTGAATAGGCGCTGCCTGGAAGAGCAGCGTGTCCAACAATTAGAGAAACGAAATGCATTTTTCCTGCACAGAAAGGATACGACCAATAAAATAAATGATCAACAATTTATCATTTATTCTATGGCATCAAGTAGTCTAGTGTTCGCAGTGCATTTCACGAAGATATTCTAAATGAAATAAATAACGCTACGCACTTATAGCCCCACGCTAAAATTCACTGTGTCGTGGATGCCATAGACAACACAGAAAGACATAGATACAATTCTACAAAATTCTAACCTAACAACGGTAAAACCATAATTCAATGTAACATTCAAACAAAAAAATACTAGTGAAAAATTAAATGGTGTAAGTTATAACATTATTACTACATACATACGACGAGGAAACATTTTAAAATTCTTACATTACATTAATAGCTAACTTAAGTTCTATAAAAAGTAACTGGAATGCTTAATGTAGTTTCAGTATTAATATACATTAAGTAAATATTTCTATAACCTAGGTAAAGCTAAAATAAAAATTTAAACAGCGCAAAATATTTTCAAATCAAATTACTAATTAGGCTTCAGGTTTCGTTCCGTCAGCTTACATTGCTTAATAAAACCTGAAATGCGGAGCTAGAAAGTCGTTAACTAAGCTTTAGAAAGAAAGTCGAGACCTTTGCTAAGGGGTTTTCATTTCATTTGAAGTCTAGAAGAGCTTGCCACTCACACACATTTCCTACGCGTTGTAAAGGTGCCCTAGCGGAGGCTCAAAGAATTTCATTCGTTTTATGTTAATAATAAGCTTTTTAACGTGACCTAAATAAACTTTTTTCTAATCACCATCATTTCAAAAGTCTAGAATCTAAATATTTACAGGCGCCAAGTTATAGTAAACTTATTGATCTGTTTCATCTTTACCGGCTAAATGCGTTTCCCAGTCTATCACGTCTGCGACTGTGTGTAATCCGTACACGAGGTTGCATCGCGAACATCGCAGCTGTGTGAGTGCCACGTGTAAGCTCGGTCGACCTCTCGCCAACGCTGCGCTCCTAGTACCCTACTCTCTGCGCTGTAAACGATCTTGTTTGCGAGAACTCCGAAGCGGAAAATTTGTGTATCGGTGGTAAAAGTGATTTATTTAACACACGTGTGACGCTCTTTATTACGAAGGGTATGTACGTTTAAATACTTTAATAACTTAAATAATTTAAGTCGCTATGAGAGCTTTACCATATTGCGTAAGTATTTAGCTAGATGTCATTTTATTCTGGTTACGTTAAAACTGTATTATTATTTCAATATTCTAATAGGCGCAAAAGAAAAGTTATTCGTCATAATATTATTAGACAACTAAAACAGTTAAATGAAAGCAACGTAATGTTATCATAATTATGTACATATACAACAACAAGGCGACTTTCATACGAACATGACCCAGCGTTACAAATAACTCAATCTGTAAACATAACAGATCGGCGCGCACCTCTACGCGTCGCTACGAGTCTACGGCTACGAGCACACGTCACTTGGGCCACACTATAATTAAGTATATTATCTATTTAACAAAATTGCAGGAATATTCATAATATTATATTCCTCTCGCAATTATACCTAAGTACGAGTATATCTATGCGTGTGTATGCGTGCGTGTGTGCGAGAATGCGCGGCAGAATATTTGTTTGTGTGTGTGTGTGTGTGTGTGAAAGAGAGAGAGAGAGAGAGAAAGAGAGAGAGAGGAAAAGTATAATATACCTTACGGTTCCGGTACATAGTAATAGTAGGTATTGATAATATTAATGATACATTACCAATGAGTCCTAGTAAACTTACAACTTAATTAGTTGTAAGCTTGTTCAGTCAATTGAGAACAACCCCGAGATATAATATGAAGCAATTCATCCAGTTTCTAATAAGATCATTAACGAGTTTTCCTGCACTTTTACCTTTACTTTCCTAGATAATTTTGCCGCATGAACTATTCTAAAGCAATGAAAAATCTTGCTTATAAGATGTCAACCTAGATAATAACCTACATAAGTAGCTTAGTACATCCAGTGGTTCAAAAATAGGATTGTAAAGGCTTGCCTAAATTAAAAAATCATTGTAAACTTCAAAATATTAAGTTTTAACTATAATCTTTACGTGAACAAGAGAAAATAGTCAAATCTATGAATCATTTATATTTCATGGGAATCTTGCACTGCATCAGAAACTTGACCACAATAATTTGTTAAGAAAGAACTAATTTGCGTTGTCAATATTGTGTTTTGTATCGTTTTTCAACGTAATTAGCAATAGTTTTATACTTCTTGCTCGTGCAAATTTCAACTATGCCTAATCGCACACACTCATATATGAGCGTTATTCTTAAAAAGGGGTTCAAAGGGTTTTCTTCGCATACGTAAGCAGATATTTGCGTTTCAACAACTATAGGGTAAAATAACACTACGAATTATGTAATTAAATTATTCCTATGAACAAACGAAGTCTATCGACATCGATACCGCATCGACATCTTTTAATGTTATGAATGCACGTTAACTCTATCAAAGTTCAGTCCTATCTCATATGCCTTCATTATAAAAAGTCAAAAGGTAACTAATTAAGTGTCTATTTTAAAGACAAGAAAACTTGAATATGAGTTTGATATACATATAGTTATAAATATTAATATCAGGGTACTACCAATAATTGTAAGTAGGAAAAAGAACTTGCAAGACCACACATTGTTGAAGCAATGGCGTAATTTTACTTTCGAAAAATGTTTGAATTAACCAAATTTGAATAAATCATTTGACTCAATTTTCCATTTATAAACAAATCATATTGTAATGATATGTAGTATTGTATCAATAAAATGCATTCTTCAGTCTCCAAAAGTTAAATTAAGTAAGCAAAAATATTTTTTAATTACTCTATATTTTAGAGCCTTCGATCCTTTCATCTCCTCTATTTTTCTGCAGACAATTAACCAACGTCATGTGTTTTTCGGAAGTCACTATATCACCTAGTATAATCCCAATAGGCACTCATGCATTTTGAAATAATAATTTGTTGTACAACTGGCATGTCATCAAATTAAAACATCTAACATAAAATGTTTCTTCTTTTTACTTCCAAAGAGCAAATTAACAAGGAGTTGTACCTCATTTTTTCTGGTTGGCGACACGATGTAACCTCAAAGGTGTCACTGTGTATGCATAAGATGTTACCACTTACTATCGCGTTGCCTGTCTACTCGTTTGCCGACTGTTATTATTTGAAGAAAATAGTTCCGTTTACGTATTCAAAAGAATATGTTTTTATTTTGTATCAACAGTTACTGTAGATTTAGTATAATATACCGTATGGCACGAAGCTATCTTATCGTACGTTACATAATAGTTATTACTGTAACGACTCTGTTCATTTCAATTTAGGGTTGCTGCAAATAAATTTAAATACAACTGCGATCGAATCGTCTTGTGTAAAGTAAAATAGTAGAAAAGTAAAGCTACAAATAAATAAAACTTTTACACGACTTTCATTATTTCTTGAGAAGTACGTAAGGTCAATACAGCTCTACGCTAAAGTTCAAGGTCATGACTTACAAGTAGGGAAACAGAACTTCCTATTAAGTTAACGTCGTCGTTGGTCTTTTTTCTACTATAAGCATTCATTTAAGATTATGCTCCTAGTACTTATATATTTCATCGAACCAACGCGAACAAGTTCTCAAATCGTCTTTACCTACTTATAACCAATGTCAGACGCATTAATATTCCTGAAGATTGAGGTGTAGTATGTAATAGCTGAGTAAGCATTACGAATAAATTATTATTTATGGAACAGCGTGGTGGAGTATGCTCTAGACCTCCTCATGTCAAGAAGAGATCCATGCTCAGTAGTGGGCCATTAATGTGTCGCTATACGGTTAGTATTTCGTATGCCTTATAATAAATTTAGTTGACTATATAGGTATATAAGCCACAACTTGCTGAAAAGTTTTAATTAAAATTTTCTAACACAATGTTCATCGTCGATTTCAAGTGACATCTTTTAATCTGTATTAATATTACTACAAAGTTTAAGTGTTCATTATCCGGCCGTTCGAATCGATCCTAAGCGATCGACATTGTTAAGCAACTGAGCGCGGTCGGTACTTGGGTGGGTAACCGCTAGTGGCAAAAATTTCTTGAGCGTTTCCGTGCTTGTCGTCAAGCCATGTTGGTGGGCTTTGGGTACTAAAAACTTTCTAACAATTTCGTTGACCTCTAATCCCTCCAACAACCCACACTAGAAAAGCGTGGTGGAGTACGCTTAAGGTCTCCTCAGTGATGAGAAGAGGTCCTTTAATAAAATTTTGCACACCGCGTCCAGTTTGATCCAACTTGAAAGGTAGGATAGCTAACATCACCATTTACAGTCGCAATATTATTTTATTGCACATTATTTGTTTAATATCTTACAAATTATTAGTTTCAAAGATTCCAACAGATGGCGGTGTAAATTGAGTATGTAGACCTTAATTACAGCAACGCGTGGTCAGGTCTGCTAGTTAACTATATATTACATAATAAAGAATCCACGGGCGGTGATGATACTTAGCATCACGTGACTCGTTTGCTCGTTAGTCGGCTATATAATTAAAAAATAATCAGTAAACACTTACTCTCTTGTTAAATTAAGTGTGAGAAATGCGGTTTACACAAACATGATTCAATATTACAGATTTACCAAAATATGATTGACTTTTATAAAATAAATACGAATTTAACCATCGGCATTGTATTTCCAGTTCAATGAAGGTGTGAACCCTCTGGCTGATTCTTGAAACGCCGCCAAAGTGCCCATTCTACATTGCACATAGTGAATAAAACATTACATAGGTACTTATAGTTTTTACACATAGTCGACAAATTCCGTCCGATGGCCACTATGCAGAGAAATGCCGCGGCATGTTCGTAATTACATAGTCGTATATTTTATTTACTACGCAACACATTTTCATTGCAAATAGATCAAACCAAACTTTGTCCGGGCGTAATGTGAGGGCCAAGCCAAAACTTTTTCTATGTCTGTTAATACTTCTAACAACTCGTATCAACATTGGGCTTTGAATGTGAAAATAAACTGGTACTACAAAAACTCTAAAAGCGATATAAATTATTTGTAAAGCATCAAATCAGAGGAATTACAGTGTTTGGAGATTGTGGTATGAAAATATTTTATTTAAATTTTTGATATACGAGTATGTGGATATTTCACTTATATACGTATATCAAAAGCATCAACGACACGTTTTCAGCCGAGAAAGGTGATGTGAAAGAAGTTAAAATCATTTCGCGATAAATTTCAGTCATTTTAAGTGTTACAAAGATATATATAGTCAATACCACCATGAATGAGTAACGTTGAGATTAAGCATGTTGAATTCAGCGGCTCTTAAATGATGTAATCTAATCCCACGTCGTGCTCATTCTAAAGTTCAGTGCGTATGATAGAGTCGTATCGAAAAAGATAGTGATGGCGTGTTGAAATGTTTTTACATGGTTCGTATACGATGTATTCTATTAGAGATATTTAAATTTAAAATTGTCGACAACTCTGTACTATTTCTATCATTCCAATATACAGATATTTATTAAATTGAGTTAACTTTAAGTAATGAACTAAAAATAGAATGAAAATAGAAGTCCTTCCTTCATTTGTTTTCATTCTTCTATTTTGAATGCTGACGTTATTGTGACTTGTTCAGTTGATTTTTCTTTAATGTTTTATTAGCTGACAGACGAGTCACCAGTCACCAGATAGACAGTAATGGCCATGAACGTTATAAGCAGGAAGTCATTGTCCACGTGTCACCAACCAAAATTCCGAAATAAGTTAAAAAACGTATCTAGGTAGGGTCTAGAAGCGATTATAACCAATTTCCCACTCTTCAAAAATTGGTCATGAAATATTTTTATACGTATTTCGGTCGCAATGTCCGAGAGCTTGTACCTACTAATGCGAGTCATCCGCTTCCTTGTCGATCCGCAACGCATCTCGTCTTTGCTGTTACTGATGTCTCTTGGTGATGTAATCAAAATCGAGTGGAATGTCTGCTTGTTATTTAAAAGGATTAATTAAGCCACATATATTTAAATAGTAACAGAAAGATAGATTCCGTCTATCCTCTCTTTGAGACAGCAGAATAGAAGTAACAATAAACGAGCTAACTTTTTGTTGCCAGTATGCACTACATTTGCGTCCACGTTGTCCAAAATATGTTCACCATTAACAATTTGTTATGTACATACATACATACGGCAACCGCAAATTTGTTCATGGTGGGCTAGGTTTTAAACAAACTTGTTGTAACACTATTAGTTTATTAGTGTTACCGGTAATACCAAGTCCTACCTTTAATTACCTCACAATTAATTCAGAATAATAATTTTATGTGGTTTTTTACTGTTGATATTGACCCTGCGTGCTAAAGATTTTACCCAAAACGGTCTCAGACATACTCGTATATAACAGCTACAAACGTTTGTTGTCCTAGTTGAACACCCGATTCGGATGTGTTTTATGTGACTTACAAACGTTATAGCTTAAACTATGCTATATGAAATACAGTAAAAATAGAGGGCAATGGGAATGTTAGTTTTTTATATACTAATTAGACAATTTTAACGGTGCCAAATAGTTACGCGTATTCAATATTTTTTAAGGAAATTTAAGATAAACTCAGACATATTAATTTTTTTTTTGTCAATATGTCTTGTATGTCTATATGAGTAATACGCGAAAAATGGTTTAGATAATTATCATCAAATATAACTTTTAATCCCGACAAACGGTTGCTTATTCGCAAGACAACAAATATAAATTAGTATAGAGATTCTGTGAAAAGGTAAGTACATAATTAACGTTTTGACACTCTGTGGAAATTCAATTTATAGAACAACAAAATTTGTCCCTAACGTTAAAATAGACAAAATTATGTAAACATGAAAATCATATAATTACTAAAATTATTAAGCAGAAAAGACAAAGGATTACTAAAGCTAAGGAAGTTCCCACTACTGATATCTCAATAATTACCTTATGAAATGTTTGTCAATTATAATCGACCTAGCCTTTGAGCTATGAACACGTCAATCCCAGTCCATAGAAGTAGTAAATCATCAGTGAGTGATCGTCAAGTGTATGGTGTGTAAAACGCTATTTCTAGCTTCAGTGGCAAACAGATATTTTATCCGTATTCCCGTAATTGAGTGTCAGCTCTGTAACTATGAGTATAACTGTTATAAATCATGTTGCGAATCGTTAACGGCCGCTGTCCAGTTGAACGCGTTGCTAAATCACTTTATGCGTAAACTTAATATTTCTTATGGCATGTGTTGAGATGTGAACGTTGTTATGACTTTTATTAAATATTACATTTTGTTGCTCACTAGTCACTTTTTATAAACATTCTACTTAACACGGATTCTTCGGAGAAATTGGGTTAATCTGAAGATTATCACATTTTGTCAGGAAATATTTTATGATTGAAATGTTATAGGTAAAGTCAATATGAACACAAGTCCTGTAATAAAACTATACTTAGAAAGTAAATCTTCGATTAAATTCGTATTATCGATAAACTAATTTATTTTAACCATTAACTGGTATCGATGGGTCCAAACGGACCCCACCGCAAACATTTATAGCCTTTATAGTCGTCGGTGTAACCACAGTTCGCTGCATGCTGCGACGAATGCCGGATTTGGGAACTGAATTACATCTGACTTGAGGTCCATGTGGACCCCCGATAGTAACTTCGTATTTGATAATACTCAATTTTTTTTTGTAAAACCTGTCAATCTTTATAATGTAAATACATAAATTTAGCACATAATTCAGTAAAGACAGCAAATTATGCTAGACGTCAGTAACAAGTTGTAATGATGAAATTTTCCTAAGCATGCCATGTTTTCTTAATCTTTTCAACTTACATTATTCTTATTAATCACTAATTAATGCTTGACTACAATCCCACTTGCTGGTGAGCGACTGCGCAGTCTTATGGTGGTAAAGTGCATTTACTTAGTAGAAGTCTATTCACACTTGTTGTCATTATGTTATGATTTTTATTATGATATGTGTTATTTTTTATGTTTTTTATACGGCCCAAAATTTTAAACTCAAGCCAAATATTATAAGGAGTAATTGATCAGCTTGGAAGATTTATAAATTAGTAAATGAAAATGATCTTAGTATTATATTCAAATGCTAGTTTACCTGGCAAACTTCGTACCTCCTCAGAATAACGAGTAAATAATCTGTCAAGTTCAATAACTAAAAATTACAAGAAAACAAAAAAATTGCAGAAACATTCTGTACAAAAAAACTACATGCCAATTTGATCATGCCATGCCATGGTGATCGCTTTAATGGTGTTTAATATTTTCTTCTCATATCGATGAGATCTCTAACAGCATCAGTTGTTGACACATAACTTCTAAGTCTAACACATAAGTCTTGGCATTGTAAATTTAAAAACATACTAACTACGCAACAAAAATAATTATATTTCATTTCACATAGGAGTCGCAAAGGAAATTAATGACATATTTCTATTTTGTCAAATATTTATGGGGCGTTCAGGAGTTTACTAAGCAAAATGAAAGTATGTCTTGATAATGAACTAGAATAGAAATAAAATAAAAGAATAAATGACAATCTACACAATTGAATTAGAGTGGTTACATAATTTAGTAATATAGTTATTAACATAAATTATCATTAAATCATACGGCCAAATGCCAGTTATTTAATATATTCCTTGCATATTTATTCTACTTCTGACGTTTGACAGCTATGAACAGTTTGTATGGAAAAATTACATGATTACTTTTACTATTTTCCTTGCAATGTCTACCTAGTTTTTCACCTTCTAAACCTTTCTAAAAATATTTCAAAACCATATTTAGAAAAATCGGTCCAGTAGTCTCGCGTTTCAGCGAGACTAACAAGCGTCATTTAATTTTTATAAATTAAAAAAGAAATCTTGAACAACTTAGAAAATAACATTTATTTATCCTTTTGAGGTTAATTTTTTAGCCGTAATAGAGCGGCTAAGAATAAAGATTTCATTCCCAAGCTGGTGGGCTAGGGTATCGTAAAAGGCAACCGAAGCCGGCCTGCTTGGTGGTAAAGTAAGAGTTATATTACCAATTTCAATATTAAGTTATTAATAATATTATTTATCTTTCCTTGTAGCTTGCCTATCTAGCTACCACTCTCGCGCTTGAATTAGCCGCCAAACGATTCGGCGCGTTCCAACTTGCTTTTGTGTTGCTATATCAATACCAACTCAGAGTTAATGAGTATACCATAAATACTATATAAACAATATATGTATACTAATATAAACGATACTAGATTGGTATAGATTTTTTTATATGAATTGTATTATAATAAAATAAAATTTAAAGATAATTTCACCTGTAAATATACGCTGATTTTTTCTATAGTTGGAGTTAATGTAATTGTTTTCAGTCTCGTTGTGGAGTGACAAACTGGATTCATGATTGTGCCCATTGTTTCACCGGTCGGTGCATCCGGTCAATTTGGTCCATTGTTACAAAATACACACCTTCATTGTAATTCGAAAACGTGAATAAATTTGTCCGAAATACTATATAACATTTAGATCATACGTACGGAAATTTTGTTCCGCTACTCAACGTATGGAATAGCGAAGCGTGCTTCTATTATAAGTCACACGACAACTACTAAACAAAAGCGAATGTCGTAGACGTCGGATAGTTATAATATTCCTTGGGTCCTTATTATTTTTACATAAAAGACGAATTAGTAATGCACGGTAGATACATTCTTAATGCGATATGGAAACATTTTGTATGGAAAATGTTATACTCATTTAGTACGGTTTCGCTAAATATTGTGAGCAAGACTCAGTAGCGAAACAATAATTTCCTTATTTTGTATATCATTTTGTGACCTCTTAAAATTAAAAAAAAAGTAATTTGTATATTTTATAATTCTGAAGCCTGCCTGGCTAGCTACCAGCTTCCTTCTTAAATCAGATACTAAATGACTACTAATTGAGGATTTGAGAGCCATTACTATTTTTGTTTATATTTTAGTCATGCTAATGGTAAATGAGTGCCTATCGCTTCCTTCTAGACCGGCAACACACATGCAGCTCCTCGGATGTTGCACGTGTCCATAGGCGACGGTGACCACTTACCATCAGGTGGCCCGTATGCCTGTTTGCCTGTCAGTGACATAAAAAAAAAATTATGTATATAAAAAAAATTTTTAGTCATGCTTTTAGTGTCCCTAATATCCTTGAACGTCGATAACCGCTTACCAGGTTGCTCGTATGTAGGTTAATTACGTAAAAAAATTATAAGATATTATATAGAAGGTGAAATTCCAAAATCTGTGTACATAGTGAATGTGACCGAAACACCAAATGCTTGTTATGGAGTTGGTCCGCGGTTTTTAATTAACATACCTATAACTACATGTCGCTTGTTAATCATTGCAATTGCAAATAAAACTATTTTATTCATTACTGTGCTACATCTTTTTTGACTTGATGACTTATTGTTGTCCGTGTGGTCATTGCGCTTGTTTTCGACTTCGTTATTATAATTACACTTGCAACATATGACGGCTTCCATTGGTGCAATGCTGATTTATCTCATATTGATAATATTTCCATAAATTAATACAAATGATCGTATTTTCCGATCATTCTAATCACCTATCGGGAAATTGATCAGTTAAGTTATTTTTTTTATACTATGTTGTTTTACACTATATAAATTAAAAACGCTATTTACAAAGAATCTCTTCAACGCTTAAATATTTTTAACGCATAACATAATTATTAGTACAAGTCGCAACTACACTTAATCATAACATTTACAGGGTATAATAACTGGAATAACTGTTTTAATTGGGTAAGAGCACTTACCACTCTTGAGTTGGTCCTATTTTTATTTGACAACGGAAAAAAGACTTTCGTCAACTTCTAGACTACTTTACATATTGGGCTAGTTTTTTTGTGAAATTTATTCAAAGTTTGTTACAACTTGAAATTTTCGAAAAACGACGTCTACCGTTTTAACGTTCGTCCGTTCGTCACTAAATAAATTTATCTACTGATTGATAATAAATATTAGTCATTTATTATGATGGGTCGCAAACAGTGACCTGAATGCGATAGGTTACGGTTTATTTTTATGCCGTATGGAAGCAAACGAGCAGACGTGTCACCTGGTGGTAAGTGATCACCGTCGCCCATGGACATTAGTAACACCAGGGATGTCACCACTGCGTTGCCGGCTAAAGAGGAATCGATAAGCCCGCTTCTTTAAGGACCCCATGTGGGAACACGGATGCAGGAAGTTCGTTCCACAGTTTATACGTGCGAGGTAGAAAATGTCGTGAAAACCGTACTGTGGAAGAACGTCAAGTGTCCAGTACTTATGAGTTTAAAACGAGAAGATACGTATAGTTGTACAATTTTGATTAATAAAATTGCAAGCGCTCATAGTCCTGCGGCTCGCGTCGATTCTAAGCGATCGAGGAAAGGTGTAACGGGACCAAACGTTTAGGATACTTTGGAAATTTTATGTACGTTTTGTATTAGATATAGAAATTTACTTATTTACTACTCCGGCATCACAAAGAAACTACTCAGAAGATTAAAATGATTAAATATGACACTTGGCATATTTATAACTCACATTAGGCGAACCGCGTGGCGTAATGGTCACCACGCCGGACCGCCGATTGAAGGGTCCTGGGTTCGATTCCCAGTGAGACAAATTTAAATGATGAGTTAAATTTCTGTTCTCGGTCTGGGTGTGTGGGTCTTTCTGTGTTGTCCATGGTACCCACGACACGGGATAGGTATCCTAGTGTGGGGCTATGAGTGTGTGATTAGGCACATAGCATTCCTCTTAAATCGATAAAGTGAAGTAAATATCATATTTTTATAATGCCAAGCAAAACGAGGGCGGTTTATTTACTTACTACTTACTTGTTTAGGAATCTTTTTTATTTCAAAATTAGTTGGTCATAAATCATAGCATCACCCCACGCATTGTAAAGACTTATATGACATTGTTTTACTCATGCAACTTAATAATTACGACGCATCGTTTATTGAAGCAAAAATTGTTAAGCAAATAGTTCATATTAAAATAGGAAATATTTATAACTTACAAATAAAATTACTGAACATTGTACAATATTACCACGATCATGTTCAGCGATTGCAATAAACTGTTCAGTGTATTATCTAGTTAAACCATACCATTCCGTTATTTGTGGTTTTTCAGCTATCTACTATGTTTAACAATACTGATAATATTATTTTTAAATACGAGTTAGTTTTATAAATAAATTTAACTTGACATTGATTTCAAAAATGTTATTGTATGTGCGATATTTTTAACCGACTTCACAGAAAGGATCAGTTTCTCAATCCGACTGTATGTATGTTTTATGTGTGTTACTTCATAACTTTTTACTGGGTGTACCAATTTTTGTGACTTTTTTCTGTATTCGAAACTTAGTGCTTGTCATGTAGAATCATTTGAATTTCAGCGATACTTAACGAGTACTTTTTGAGTTATAAATATTAATGCGTACGTAATGTGTATGACTTTGGAATCCGATTATTTAATTAAAAATTAAAAAGTGATTATTAATAAAATGAAAAATACTGAACAATTACTCTGTAGAAAAAAATTACTTAATATACAATAGTCAGATTTTTATACATGATGATAGGTTCCAGTACCTACTCTGTAGGAAAAAATTGACACAATATACAATAGTGACCGACGATTTCTGAAAGGCTTGTCAAAATTTCGTTCATATAACACACATATTAAACGTGAAAGTTCTATGAAGTCAATTCGAGTTTCTGATACGTTGATTAGCGAATAACTTCTGAATAATCATGCTTTCTGCAACCAAATTGACGTTTGACAATAGATTTGACAGTGAATTTCTTAATTTTTTCGT
>DWJN01003321.1:0-13793 GCA_018248895.1 Carystus phorcus | reverse complement strand
ATCGTTATATGTACGTACATCAATTACAGCGACAACTATATGTAACGGGAAAATCTCTTTTGAGTACCATCACTTATAATTTTAAATATTAATAACGTCGATACTATTAGACTATACCATTCTTTATTTATAAAATTTTAATACAATTTTAAAATATAAAATCAACAAATAGTTCATTATTGTAACAAAGTACTTATGCTAGGTCTAATAAATAAACCGTAGTAGTTTAAAAATATTAATCTAGATGGCGCTGTGTAAAATTGTTTCTGTTATGGAATCATATCGTTTATTGCAAATCATGTATTTAATAATTTAATTCAAAACGGTGAGTATGTTAATACTTTAGTCGTCCCGTAAGAAATTTAAAATCAAAATACTGGTTGGACAAAATTATGCTAATTCCAAAGAAACATCTATAATCTAAGATATATTGATAAATAATAAACACTCTTCTCGGCATTATAATTATTCATGAAGGAGAAAAAAGGATCAGAAAAAATAACACCGAAAATGTAGCTAACAAAAATATTTCTTTATTCTGTGGTTCAACTGCTAAGCAAATAATGTTATAGTTACATATTTAATTATCACGATAAAAAACACCAGTCGAGCCCTATAATCCCTACTCTTAAAAAAGGATCACAAAGAAGTAGGTATTTTTTTTAATTTACATACTAATCAATCTCCTTACATATACATATAGGTATTTGTACAAAAAATATATTTACAATTCATAACAATTATTACACTTTATTGTACCACATATCTTGACAGAAGCGCTTATGGATGAATATACCAAAAGAATATGGATTCGCAGTATTACAAGATAAATAACAGATGGCGCTGCCGTGTCTATAAAAACCATTTATTCTGCTAGGTCAATTATAATGTTTCGTGCATTGGGTAATTCGAATACTGATGACTTGTAGGCATATTAAAATCATCAATAATCGTAAAGCACACTGCACTATTATTACCCCAAGATTCCTCATATCAGTCGACAAGAAATTGGCTAACGGTGGCGTAAAGGTTTAAAGTATTATGGAAATAAGAACAAAACGTGGATTGACTCAGCTTACTGTAAACAAAGCGTCAGTCAAGTCGAATATTGTAGAATAACTTTAATGCACTATTTTACTGTGTCAAGTTTTCCAATAGTATATTATTTAATGTAAGAATTACAACAAATATATAATAACAAGCCCGATGACAGCCAGCGTAACAAACATGCCTCCGAACAGGACATATTTGTCTTGAGAAACTCTTCGTTCTATGAGCGATATCGTCGCATTTGACAATCCTAGAGTGTTCGCCAAGTCTATGAGTCTTTTGTGAGCTCCTTTCAATGTTTCACGGTTATATCTGAGTGTTTCCAATATATTGGATCCTGTAACAAAGAATATACATTAAAAAGTTTTTTAATAAATATAATATTATGTCGAATAATTCGCCCGCTAGATACTATATATCGACTCACAATGTTAGAACTTTATTATTTATTCGCACCTTATTTATTACTAGAAGCCCTAAATTCTCTGTCAGTCAAGCTTAGGGTAGTAAGAAAGTAGTTAAGGCGTTTATACATAACACAATTTTAAAAGAATACACCTATAATATCACCCACCTAACTTTTGATTGTATGTACACTGAAACGAATACCACGTATAAAGATAAAAAAATACAAATATTTAAGTGTACATAAAAGCCTCGTGTCCATTAGTTGCGTCTCTACATTTGGTCACAAAGTGAGCTTAAAACAATAACCGGAGCTAATAACCTAACGTGCCCTCGGAAATACGAACGCGATCAAGCAGTCACGTATCAAACTACTGATAGCGCCTGAAATTGTTTACTCGATTGATCACACTGACTTAAGACCAATTCTATTATATTAGGGGTGTAAGCTCTTCCTTGCTTGTGACTCCAACTTCCCTTGGTTTACATAGGATGTAGGAGTCTTCTAAAGGAGAGTGAATTGGCTTTTACTAAGTTAGACATCTTCACCACTTAGCATCAGGTGGTTTGACGTCAAGCATTAACTTATCTAAGGTAAACAAACATAACTTGAATTTATCTAATTCGATCATACTATCCATACTATTGATACATGTAATTATTGTTAGTGATACAGAGATGATATATATCAGTCAGATATCAGTTCTCGATACGCTACGTTGATAAGATACGTGAAGTAAAACATTCCATGAGATCGTTGTAGTCCCATGATTAAGTAAGATACCGATACGTTCATTAAAATTCTGAAGATACACAAGGAACGAATACGCAAGTCGTATTTAATTAATACGCAGCCCGACACGACTAAATAATACAAGAGACGGAAAAAAACAAAAACGTTAGATATTCACACCTAATATGCAACCCTTTACATTATAATAGGTACAAAGCGGTCCATTTCTTAACATCTTGAATCGACGAACGTTCAAACCATCAGAGTAGCTGATCATTATTCAGGTTATAGTGTTTGTTTTTGGGCAAAAATTGTAGGAACGAATATTCTTCCAGTTATCAAAATTGAATCATACGCGTTACTAATCCTGAGGTGACTTAAGGCAAACATATGAATTCAAATGCTACCAAAATTATTTTCTATTCTTAAAAAAAATTTAATTGTATATTTGAGACCATTTGTTTCTGTTTACATACACGACAAACCAGATAACATACGGGTTGATCTAGTCCGATCAATCAGCAGCAAATTAATATTTTCGACTGTAACTCTTCAACTGTGTCCGACCAATATAATTTTGGTACCAAAATTTTCTTCAGAGAATTCTGAACGAAATTGCTACAGACGTCATTGCTCTATCTCCTTCAATTTCTAAGACTATAAAGGATAAACACACAAACATTGTTTTTATATATAGTTTATGTATAGATCTAGTTTAATGTTTCAATGCCCTTGTTTCACAACACTATAACTTCATAATTATGTATGGATTGATTATCATGTAGTTCTCAGGTCATGGTCAGAACACCTTTCCCTTGTACCAACAAACTGTAGTAAATAAATCTTGTCATGTTCTAATAGTTGATGCGTATGATTAGTTATTAATTAATATAAATATAAATTTATTACATCAATTAATATCTACACTAAAACTAGAAATGTTGTAGCTATGCTTAATTAATATAATATACAAGAATTTTCCACATACTGTATTGTATATCCAAACATATAATTATGTAGAATTTGTTCTTTTATAAGCTTTTATTTCATTTGCAATGTATGTAACTATGTATTGTTGGTTCGGGTGGAATCTTGCGACTCAATTTTGAAGCAGATGTCTTCAACCGATTGAGCTGAAAGCTTACGCGTTTAGTTTCGATGACGATGCTTGGTTAGCTGTGTGACGTCTTAATAAATCCAACATGGCGGAGCAAAGAAGATAGCAGACCAGTTATTTTTAATGCACTTCTACAATGCGAATACCAAATGAATGGCTTTTAAAAGAGTAATACGAAAAATAATGTGACGTCACTCTAAATCCAACGTGGCTTTATAAGTTGATAGCAAAAGTTTTAAAGGAAAAGTTTATTTTATTCTATTTAGGGCATAAAAAAATAAGCATAAAAGCTTATTTTAAAAAAAGGTTTTTACCTTTAATCTATTTGGTTTATTAACGATTACTTTTTAAAGGTTTAATGCAAATGGGATGCGATGCAGATATCTAGGACTTATAAATGGGAATATAAATTCGTTTCTCACGCTTTCCCGCCAAACTTTACCGATTATCATGAAACTTTACACATATTCATGTAGGTAGAAGGACATAGAATACATTTTATTAAAAATATATATTTAAAATTATATATATGCAATTATCTTTGATATACATATAAGGGCTACATCGCGAGCGAAACCGTGTGTAAAGGCTAGTGTAAAATAAAATACTTACTAAATAGTAAAAAGGAAAAATAAGCTAAAAGTATCGTGATTATTTGAAGACTAGTGTTTAAAATCTTAGCTTTACTTACATGAATAAATGGATGTTAATTATCAGTACAAATTACACAATATCCAAGGTAAAATAAACGGAATCTCAGTATTGAGACATTATGAAATTGAAAGGTATTCAACCTTGAAAAGACCTCGCTTCATTCTAAATTTTTATTCTTAATGAAGTGTTCTATACTTTATTTACTTTTTTAACGTGGCTAAATTTAAATATAAGGGACATAGTGTACCTAAAAAATTATACGTTATACCAACACCAACTTAATATAATCCTAACATTATAATGAATATACGCGACTTATTAATAATAATTTTAATTTGTATCATTAATGAGTTTAAAATCATTCAAGCCAAATTATTATGAGCCAGTAAAGTTAAATTTATCGTAAAATTATGAAACAAAAGTTTATTTATTTTTTATTTAAAAAATCAAGCCGTTGTTTTTGAAAGAGAATACTTTAAATAGTAACAAAATTAAATTATATTATTATTTACCAGTTCATTAACATTTTTTTGCATTCAGAATTAAGATGATTTGTTAATTTTTATAGCATACAATTTTTATTATAAAATTGGTTAACAAAAGGGTTTTTTGTGTCGGGTCCCTTAGTATCCTTTCTAAGAGAAAAAATACATACCATGTGTAAACATTATTACAATTATTGGCCCTTATTGTTTCTCTGTTTGCATAAATAGTCCTTTTCACCCTCTCAGGTTCAAAAATTTCCGCTACTGACTCGATTTACTCAACTTGTTCATACATGATAAACAATTCTATGAAATAATAATTTTATGATACATACATGTTCATTTATTAGTAATGTCAGAATTTGAGCAATAATTCTAGATCGAACGCGCAGATACTTCCACAAATAGTCCTTGCTATGACGTTAAGACATCAGTATCAAAGGGCTTGCATAGAAAAAACACAGCGATACATAATTAACATAACGAGTTTCATTTGAAAACAGCCCATGTAACTGATTAACTTCAAGGCTGACCTATTAGTAAGAGATGTCACGTCGACGGGACAAGAACAAGATAAACACAGATGTATAAGTACATATTAGATGTATGAGTAATCTCAACTTATAGATAATTGTTTGTGTGCTGTGATCCTGCAACTTGAACTCGAATAACGGAGATCAAATTGACATAGTAAAACGTAGTGATATTGCAAATATTTGTATTAGGAAATATTTGTGTTATTTGAGACATTCGCATTAGTAAAAAACTATGTGAATGTTTGACAAAAGTATTTCGCATTAAAGCTTATTGTTTTTTTAAAGAAAGTTTACAATATCGTTTAACAGAAAACCAAACATCTGTTATATAAAACAAATACTATAACTTCTTACATCCAAAATGTTATTTATACACACACACACAAACATCCAGGATTTGAAAACAAATAATTTATTTGATGTTACTACGTTGCTACGCATATTAAAAGAAATTAAAGAAAAGCCAGCATGTATATAAACCATGTGTCCGATCGATATAATTTTGATACCAAAACCTTCTTCAGAGAATTCTGAACAAAGTTACTAAAGACATCGATACTCTATCTCCTACCATTTCAGAATCCATAAGGGGCATATAAAACATTCATTTTTATATATTAAGATATACATCAAACCGGTCCGGGAATTGAAACCGGAACCCCTTGATCGACAGGCAAGGTCACTGGCAACTGGGGTCAAGGGTCGTCAACATACTTGTTAGTCAAGGCTAGTGATAGCAATATCCGATAGTTGACGCGATCCGATTTGACAGTCACGTGATTAAGAAATTACATCAATACTTCTATACTAATAATATAAAGCTCAAGAGTTTGTTTGATTGATTGATTGTTTGATCTCAAGAACTACTGGACCGATTTGAAAAATTCTTTTAGTGTAACATAGTCCATTTATGGAGGAAGGCTATAGGCTGTACAACATGACACTAAGATGAATAGGAGCAGAGGATCAGCAATAAAAAATATTGCGAAAGCGGCAAAATTTTAAGCATTCCTTGCGTGCGCTAAGTAAACGGTGAAAGTTACTCAAAAATCATCTATTACAATATTGTTCCCCTCTAAAAGCTCTAAATAAGTCTGATATAGCACATGTCTAGCTTTTAAGTTAACCCATTATAACCACTTTTATGTTTATCAATATAGTTTTGAAATAGTAATGTATATGGCAAAACAACGTTTGCTGTGGTCAGCTAGTTATTTATAACTGAAGAATTCTTTCAAATATATTGCAGAACAAAGTAAGCCAGACAGCTAAATATTAAGGTTTTCTTCCTGAGTGCGTATTTTTCCATATAAAATCGGTGTCTATTACTTCTAAGATCGTATATAAAATCAGTATGCTACCTTAGAGATCAAGTAACTCCGGTTCGACACAGTCAATTACAATTTGCGTCACAAGAGATTAATTTTTGTTTCTTTTTTTTATAATGTTTGCATCGTTGCTTAAAGTTTTGGTAAAAAAATCTTGACAAGAAGGAAACTAAACAACGCGGCAATCTACAATTAACTCTATACCGTGAAAAAATGCCTAATAACTCACAATTTAAAACCAGATTTAATGTAAAATGACGTCATCTATCAGCATACATATTTTGATACAAACAAAATTGAATGCTGAGAATGACGGGCGACAGATTCCTCTCATAGAGCTATAGAAAAATAACCTCACAAAGTAGCTTATTCTCAATATTAATTAGTAGATACGTTTTTTATTATGTAAAAAAATAACAAGACATGTGATACAAATCTATTAATACACGCGAAATAAATAAGGTACAATTCATAATAATTATAGATATTAATCATTATTCATGAAGGAAGTGATGTATTCTGACCATTACCCAAGTACAATAAATAAAAATGACTTCTGACGAATAATGTCATCAAAGAACTTTCTCGTCATAGTCAACCACACGGGCTTAAGCATTCATACGTAAACCCGACGTCATCATTTTTAAATATAGTCGACAGAATCTGTAAAATGTTGTTATTTAACAATATTTTGTCTAGCAATATTCCGTTGTTTGAAATACTATAAAAGATATTAATGGCAATCCATTTAATATCGTCAACCTATAATCAGTTAACGACATAATGCTTGCAAAAGAACCTTCTACGAGCGGTAACTGGACATATGAATTTAAAATCATTCTATAAACGACGGACAGAATGAATGAAGTAATTAAAGTACAATATTTGACTAATAATAGAACAACAAAAACTTGAATAAAAAAGTAAAAAAAACCATAAATGTCCTTTACGGTTAGTTGCATTACCTTTTCTACACGACTAAAATCTCTGTTTTGGTAACCTTAATTTTGTTATTTAATATTACAAAAAGCAAACTGCGGAACAACCATACTAGCGACTATGACATGTCTATCTTATTCCTACATCAATGATACCTTCAATTACAAATGGAATATTTACATCAAATTATCAAAAGCTCCAAATTTAACGAGTGTTCCAAATTTTAAACTAGAACGGTTTTAGCATCCGTTTGATATAAGGTTATCAAGTGTAATCGCAAGAGGCAAACCGAATGAGCAAGCGGTCGTCTCTCAAAGCAACAGTCACTCCGAGAGTCACGATATATGATAATAGCCGGTATCTCGTGCCAAACGAGATTCTGCATTTACTTAACTGAACATTAAGTGTTAGGAGTGTTGTGTTATGATGCGTAGCTTACGATATTATGCGCTAAATAAATTGTGTCATTTAATGTAATTGATCAATTCTGTACCCGCAATTTTTTTAATGTTGGCAAGATTAAAATATATTAATGAATCAGAAAAACAAGTGTGAATATTAAGTGTTCTGTGATTTATGTGCATAACTGATCGCCGGTGACTAGTGTTTCACGATGTGGTAAGTAAAAGAAATGATTAAATAGTTTAACTCAGTGCTTAAATATTAGTTTAATATAATAATAAAAACATAAACACACCGGCAATATATGGATATTGATTTATAAGTTAAAAACTACAAACTCATTTAAGTTTTTACCGCGTGCTTGACTGTGACACAAAAAATATAATTTTAACTCGATAGTTAGGTAATTACTTATAGGTAATTTACAGACTTGGAATTTTTTGTAGCTTTTTATATTTTTTATGGCCCTCAATCCGTCAGCGTAAGAACCATAAAGTCGTGAGTTTGTAAAAAATATTGTAGATAATTAACTAGGTAGTTATAAAAGTATAAATGTATTCCGCTAATCAAAATGAAGAATAAACATATAATAAAATATATTTTCCTACATAACTACCAAAATAACATACTCCACGCGTCGATGGGTTACTTGAATAGTGAATTCCTTACACGTGTCCCCCGGGTAGTGTTGAACGAGCAGCAACACCGGTGGTAGGCAACATTGGTTACCACCCATCAGGCAAAACCATGCTACCAAGGGACTCGTCATGTTCTGGCATGTCTGGTAAAGCCTAATGCCATAAGTCTGAACACTGAACAGTTACGCTGCGTTAGTGAGAGCGTTTGTGACGAGTTGGTTTGTCCACTGTGTCGAGAGCTCAGCTGTGGAGTTAAATTCCCTCTTGAATTGCCTCATGGCATATCCAGAACGGAATGATCTCTTAAGCGGCCCGCAGTATGGGTTTCGCTGGAACCGGTCAACAGGAGATCTTCTAACATGTCATTCACATTTAAGGCAAGAACCGCGACAAAAATTGGGGAACGCTTACTGTTTCCCTTGACATCCTCCTTAGAAGGCATGACAACTAAAGCCAAAGTTATATTCTTCTATAATCTTACTGTATATCAACGATCTGCTCATGGCCGGTATCTATAGCTACGCAGACTACCGTACAGTTGTGGAGAGATACTGCCAGGCACACGAGCCAGTAAAATCCAGATCTATTCGGAAAGATAGGCCATGACGTTGATCGATGTCTTCAAGTCAAAGAGTGAATAGGCTTCTACTAAGCTAATGCGCTTTAGCACCCAATATCACTTTACCACATACCATTAGGCGAGATTGTAGTAAAGCATTGACTACTTATCGGTAAAAAAAACGTAAGGGTAGGATCGACTTGAAACCTGAACTTGAGAGGACAATAGTAGATAAATAATAAATACTTACACTCATATCTCCATACTAATATATTTCCTGGGCAGCGAGCGACACTGTCAAATTAAATGTACTCTACTGCCGGGAGTCAAACTATTGGGATTAAAATTATTGTAAAGCTTGCCCGACTAGTTAAGTTACGTCTCTCTCGATTGGGTCAGCACACAGCTCATCTTGCTCTGGGTGGGGGATTGAGAGCCCGTGTTTTTTTTGTTATTTTTTGCCAGGTGATGATGCTTTTGTTGTCTACACTAATATTATAAAGAGGAAAACTTTGTTTGTTTGTTTGTAATGAATAAGCTCATAAACTATTGGACCGATTTTAAAAATTCTTCCACCATTCGAATGCTACATTATCCACGGGTAACAAAGGCTATATTTTATTTTGGAAAAAATAAGGTTCTGTAAGATATATTGGTTTTTCGGACACAAGGTGTAAAAAATCTTAATTTATATGGCAAAACAACGTTTGCTAATTGTTAATTAGGCTGACCTAATTCTGATATAAAATAACCTGACATTCAATATATGTAGATCATAGCAATCTTCAGACGATTTATTTACTTCACATTTTTTTTGTGGTTTTAAATTTAAGAAAGAAGTATATCTATCTACATATATTTACCAATTGATGACTCATCGTTCACTCAGTTTTATCTGCATACCGTATTTACATTAATTTGCGACTAGTGACTAATTTTAAAAGCAAAATACGTTTCTGTACTATTGTGTTTATATCGCAAAATTAACTTCGCGCTTTGTTCTTGTTATCGTAATTATCAGTGGATTCGTGTGTGTAAAGGCATATTATAACATTATTATATATTGGTAATTTGGTGAAACAATGAAGTAACTACCAAGTGTGTAAATACACGTATAGTTGTTACAATACAGAATTATAGATTTTGTTAAGGCGTTGAACAATTATTTCTATGCATATATACCTTTGTTCATATCTCATTGAACTCCCTAAACGGGTGGATTGATCTTAATTAAATCTACATGTTTAAGTGGATTCGAGAATGGTTGAGATTCAGAGTTAAATAAAAATTGATATTTCTTATGTCACAGGATAACATCAGTCGAATCCGCTAGTTTATTTATATAATATTGACAATAAGTAGTTACACTATTGTTTCATCGAAAGATCGACATGTAATCATTAATTGGACCCTGTTTAGCAAAAAAGATCCATCAGCATTTTTGTAATTTAGAGTAAATCTACTTTTTTGAAAATCGGAGGTGTCGTGAAACATAATATGTACATTTTTTTAAAGTAATATAATAGTGCGTTTTCATTGGAAGAATTTCTGTCATTCCTGATAAACTTGATTAGTAGATTATGTTTGTAATTCGATTTCATATAATATGTTGACTGGATCTTTTCTGCTTAACAGGGTCCAATTATTTATTTGTTATTCAATACTTCATAAATGAATTTTTTCGGCAACAATCCGTGCAGACAATGTTACATATCTGCAACTAGGTTAACCAGCAAACGTTGTTTTCCATTTAAATTATAAAAAAATGGTTGTTGTGCCTCACTCGACATAGATAGGTATAGTGTGTCGCGGACTTTTTGTAGATATTTATAAGATCTACAATTAAGTAGAACATTTTATGGTTCTATCTTTTATTGTTTAGGCAGCGTACGCAAAATAAGTAACTTTTCTAGTTGATTTTTTACACCTTGTGTCCGAAAAACCCAAATATCTTACGGAAAACTATTTTTTCCAAAAAATATAGCCTATGTTACTCGTGAATAATGTAGCTTTGAATGGTGAAAGTTTTTTTTTAAATCGGTCCAGTATTTTGTTGAGCCAATGCAACCAAACAAACAAACATACAAACGAAGATTTCCTCTTTATAATAGTGTAGTTAGCGGTTCGCGGAACAAATACCTCCACCAATAGTTAACTGGCTGGGAATGTAGTGTCAATCGAGAAATAATGTTTTTGAAAAAAGTTTTTAAAAATTTATATAGAGTTGTCAGAGAATCCAATACTACTGCATATCGTCGCTGCTTAATTGTTTAATATCCTTCCTATAAAGCATGTAACATCTAAAGAAGATAAAGGAAGTATAGTCTCTCAAACTCCAAGCCGAAACAAACAAACAAACTCGTTTGGTGACTGACTCAAGCTACTGACTTCATATCACTCACCCTGCTTCACTTCTTCCGGCTTCTCCTCTTTTTTTTCATTTGGTGTGCTGACTGTTAATGTCACTATCCCCTCGCTTTGTTTGAGTTTTGCTGCTGCCTACGATACATTTAAAATCACTATAGTACATCTTCTTATGTCCACATTACTGACTAGGTAACTATATGAATAAGAAACATTTATTTTAACTAAAACTATGAGAATAAGAAATATTTATTTAGTTATAGTTGGCACATCTACAACATTCTTAATGTAATAAGAAAAATACAACAATTTGCAGTTGCAATACAGACCAAAAGGGGACGCACTCAAAAAATGGCGTGGTTTCTCTACGGCCTCTGATATTACGTGATCTAAATAGAACTAGAATGGCGTTCACATATATTTCTAACCTAACCTAACCTAACTTTTTGATAAATATACGTTTGATTCTTGAAGCCAGCACAAAATATAAAATACACTTTTTCAAGTGAAAACGAATTATCACAGAGATGGCACTTAGTTCAATTTTCATACTAAAGAATATGAATACAATCCTCAAAATTGTAAGAGCAGTTTTGGAAAAACCTTCACAAACAAATATACAAGATTACTCGTATTAAGGATAAGATTATAATGTATTAGTATCTTTGCAAATGCAACATAAAATAAAGGACTCTATTGTTATATTTTACATGAAATTAACCTTTTATACATATTTATACTTATATATAACATACATACACATACTGCCTCGAGCAATGACATGTAAGTATACACTTACAAGTGTTAAATTAATATAAACAGAGTACAATGCAAAATAATGTAAATATGCTTCGCTTTGAAGTTATATAACCATCAGATAGTTACATATTATGTAAACATTTTTGTTTATGACTCGATAAAAATGTGTACATACTACAGAACGATTTGAGAGTCACTTAATTTAGGAAACATTTTATTTACTTTCTTTTGCACCGTTCTGTTTATATTCATTTGACACTTGCTAATTTGTACATTTTACTGTTCATGGCCGTACTATGACTGAATAAATTTTTCTTATTCTTCTTCTAATTCGTGGTCGCAAATGGGGAAAACTGCGCAATTGCGCAAAGCTCTTGCCACAGAGCGCTACTAGAGTTTGAGATATTCTTTGATGGAGATAAACTTTGTTACAATAATCTGAGATAGATAATCGATTATATGCGATTTTATATGTTATCCTCAAATCTCATCAAGGAGAGATCTTAACAAAAATGAAGTATTGTCGTAAACCACAATGTCTCAAACTCTACTGGCGCCAACTAGTGCTAGGAGTTTGCAACCGCGTTCAACGTAGTCGACAATTTTACATTACTTACGGCATCATAACTGCATTCGAGCAACGAATCCGAATTTACAGCTAGAAGCATGTCTCCTATATCCAGGCCAGCCTGAAATAAGTATATTAATTGTATATACAAGACGTACTTATTTGGTAAAAAAACAAGCTACATTATATAAATTATAAGGACGTCTGGAAATAATAATGCATTCAACTCCGCAATGGCTAAAAGCTTAATTGTAAAGTGCAAAAAATGTGCTGAGCAGTTTTTGTCATCGTTTTATCTCCTCGATGTTAAAGCTCCTAACCAGAAATTAATAAATTAAGTGCATACATATTATATTGAGATAATACCTACATGAATTTTGAATTTGAACAGGTTAAAGTCATTATAATAGTAAAATTAGGTGGTCGAAATTAAATTTCAAGATAAAATTACTTATTTTATTATTAGTCTTATATCGACAGACAATTCGGCTGTCATCTAACGATTACTATCGTTTTGTTCTAACGCTCTTTACTAGCGTAAGAATTTCCACTTCGCTTTAACCGCTAAACTTTAACAGCCTCTGAAACGGCATGGTAACTGGGCTCGATATTACTCGACAACAACAACAATCCGTGCCCTAGAAGTAACCCAATTGTACTTACTAATTCCGCGACACTGCCCTCCTGTATGTCGGACACGAATATACCCCGTCCTGCTTCTGCATGCCGACCCTCGATGATCATAATCCCCAAGCCTCCAGTACCCTGTAATATTTATATATATTTATTAATATTTATAGGTATTTATTAATATTTATGGGTATTTATTAATATTTATGAGTATTTATTAATATTTACGGAAATTTATAAGCAGCCGAATTTAGTCAAATCACCGATGCATGTACGACATAGAAATGAACGAGAAATCCGCATTATTAGACATAAAATACATTTTACGGCCGATTTTATAATAATTGTGTAATATATAAAGGATGTTTCGTGTAAGTAAATTTGGGGTTTGCGGGCGTTTACAGTGACAAATTCAAATCTGATCATTCATTTCTCGTCATAAAACATTCTAGGTCCTTACGTAGCCTAAATATGAGTATTATCGTCTTACTGTAGGTTAACACAAAGTTATTTCTTTAATCACCCGCTACAAATACATCATTATCGGCTGGTTTCTGAAAGGCTGATCAACGAAAAAATTAAGAAATTCACTGTCAAATCTATTGTCAAACGTCAATTGGGTTGCA
>DWJN01003320.1:0-13795 GCA_018248895.1 Carystus phorcus | reverse complement strand
TGAATTTGAGCGAAAAAAGTGATAATCTCTAGTAAGGGGGGCCAACTTAAGGTTAAGCATTTGTTTATTTAATTATAAATATACAAAAAGCGAACAAACGATTTTTACATTCCAACAATAACGAACTAACGACGAACAAACGATTAAAAATGAATTTAAGCGAAAAAAGTGATGATCTCTTGTAAGGGGGGCTAACTTTAGGTTAAGCATTTGTTTATTTAATTATAAATAAACGAAAAACAAACAAACGATTTTTAGTTTCGAACAATCACGAACTAACGACGAACAAACGATTAAAAATGAAAAAAGGTCAAAAATCAAAAACAAGGGGGCTAACTTCAGTGAGCCGTCTAATACCTACGTACCTAGTATCTTTACTTGTTCTGTGGTGTATTGTTATTATGTCAACTTGTCATCGCAATTTGCGCTTGCGCTGCGCGGCAAAAGCGGATAAAGGTGTTTGTTAATTGATTTTGGAAAATAAAAATATGTTGTTTAGAAATACTTAATGAAGTGTTAATAAAAAAATACAAACTATGAGCAATGGAAGTCATAGAAAAAATAAAAAAAGACAAAGCCTACATCAAATGTAAACTTATTGTTAAAAATTGGGAAAAATCCTTCAAAACGAACAATGGTCGAACACCTTCTAAATTTGATATAAAAGAAGCTCCCGCTAACATAAAGTATGCTTATAAAAAGTATTTTCAACTGAAAAGTGTGGCTTTAGAGAACTCTCTACTAGTGTGCGATTTTGAAGATTTAATTCAGTCTCCAGAAACTGCAGCATTATCTCCCGAAGTGAATAATTTCACTAATTATGAGGAATCAACACTTCCGAAGTTACCAACATCACAAGAGTTAGACAAATTACTTTCGCCGAAACCCGAAACTATGATATCTGAATCTCCCTTTTCTGAAAATCTGTCGAAAAGATTGTTTCACAACAGAAAATTCTCTTTAAGAAATCCAAGAAAACTTTCAATATCCAAATCCCAAATACAAATTTCTCCAGAACACAAAATTACTGAAAAAAACGTTACTTCTGCATTACGCAAAGAAAATACTCTTTTAGAAACCAATACTGATAATGCTACTTTCAATTCTTTATCACTTAATTGTAAAGAAATTCATGATATAATGAATGATGATTTAAGCATAATTAATAAGGGGGACAATAGTCATGTCAATTTGGAAAGTATGGTATGTTTCAGAAATTTACTTGGTTCAGAGGAGAATATAAAAACTACTACACTTAGAAATATTAATACAAAGTGGCTTGAAAGAACAACAGGACTGTCACATTTACCTGAGAATAATTTAGAAAGTGTGGGAAAGTTTGGGTTGGGAAATATCAATGTTCCACCAGTTTCTAATAAACCTTGTGACTATGTAGAAAATAGTGAATCTGAAGAAGAAAATAATGAAATAAAAAAATTAAAGCCAGCTCTTAAAAAAAGGAAAATTAATGATCATGGTGATAGTACTTCAATGCAAGAAAGTGATGATAATATTCCACTTAGTTTACTTAAAAAGGAAAATGAAAAAATCTGTCAAAATAAGAGAAAATCTAGGAATCATGGCAATGTTAAAAGTAAATCGTTACCTAAGCAAGTTGAGCAAGATAAACCTGACATTGCTCAGTTTGTACCATTTGGCTTAGAGGAAAAATCGAATCCACGCCATGCTATAGTGACAGATATCTTGAAAACCATAAAATCGCCAACTAAAACTATTTATCAGGATGATGATGACTCAGGAAATGTTAAACTAGAAATGAAAATGAAGAATGGGACAATCAATGATAATTTTGTCAAAATTAATATAGAAAAGAAAGTTTTTGTCAGAGGCAAAAAAGGTATAAATTATTCAAAATATAAAAAACAACAATGGAAAGATAAGAAGGCGTTGCATTCTGGTATGGAGTTTCCACAAGGTGGTAAAATTACATGTTTCAAATGTAATTCCTCAGGTCATATGGCACGATATTGCACAGCTCAAAAAGATAATGGCCTTTTGCCATTAAAAGACTGTGAAGAAAGTACTATACCCACTTTGGAAGATATGCAAAGTATAGTTAATTCTGAATTAAAAACCCAGGGTGTCCAAGAACAACTAAGTAAATGTATTTATGAATCCACAGAAGTTCCTGATTATTGTTTAAAGGTATTAGCAGAAAATCCTCTGGCTGAAGATGAGGTTAAACCAATATTCTCTGATTTAAAGAATGTTAACTCGGATGATCTTTACAAGGTCTTAAATATGTTTGGCCACAATACATTTCGGCCAGGCCAAGAGCAGGCAATAAAGAGAATTTTGTGTGGTATGTCAACATTACTGATTCTCTCAACTGGGGGTGGGAAATCTTTATGCTATCAATTACCAGCATACTTATATGGTCAGCACTTTAAATGTATAACTTTAGTTATATCTCCTCTTGTTTCTTTAATGGAAGATCAAGTTTTAAGCATGCCTGAATTTTTAAGAGCTGGTTGCTTGCATACTAATCAAGCACCTACACAACGTCGTAAAATTTTGGAGCTTATAAAAAATGGTGACATAAATATTCTTCTTATATCCCCAGAGGCATTAATTTCAGGAGATTCTTCAAATGGTTTCTCAGGATTATTCAAAATACTACCTCCAATTGCATTTGCTTGCATTGATGAAGCCCATTGTGTCTCTCAGTGGAGCCATAACTTTAGACCAAGTTACTTAATGATTTGTAGAGTGTTACGGGAAAAACTTAAAGTTAAATGTATATTAGGACTTACAGCCACAGCTAGTAAGACTACTATCAACAGCATTATTAATCACATAAATGTTCCTGATGCCTTGAACGGAGTTATAACCAATCCAGCACTCCCCAGTAATCTTTATCTTTCAGTTTCTTTGGAAAAAGATAAAGATAGAGCTTTAGTTTCATTCCTTAGTTCAGAAAGAATCAATCAATACAGCTCAATTATAGTGTACTGTATTAGGAGAAACGAATGTGAAAGAATTGCTGCAATTTTGCGCTCATGCCTTTCAGAGCCTGGGAAAACAAATATGGAAAAAGAGAGTAAAAAACGGAAAAGGATGTCTTACATAGCTGAAGCATATCATGCTGGCATGTCTGGTGCTCAGAGAAAGAAAGTACAGAAACACTTTATGGATGGAACTTTAAAGATAATTGTTGCCACTGTTGCTTTTGGAATGGGCATTAATAAATCTGACATAAGATGCATCGTACATTACAATATGCCTCCAAGTTTTGAATCATATGTTCAAGAAGTAGGTAGAGCCGGTCGAGATGGAAAGTCAGCATACTGCCATGTTTTTTTAAGTAACAGAAGTGGGGATAAAAATGAATTACTCAAGCACATCTATGCCAATTCAATTGATAGGCCAATATTACGACGGTTATTGCAAAAAGTTTTTATTCCTTGCAAATGTTTGCCTCAAGATCATGAAATAAACATGCAAAATTCTGACAGATGTAAAGGTCATGAGGTTGGCATACCAATTGATGACACTGTGGAAGAATTAGATTTACCGTCCGAGAATATTGCCACAATTCTATGTTACATTGAACTGCATTCAAAGAAATATATTAAAGTATTAAACAATGCATACACTATGTGTAAAATATCTTCCTATGGAGGACCCAGTAAAATTCTTGAGGCTGCCAAAACATGTCCTCCACTTGCAATGGCTTATTTGTTAGAAAGTAAAAAAAACCCTGAGATGACAAAAAATAGTGTGTTTAACTTCAATGTCATTGAAGTGGCCGCAGCCATTGGTTGGGAAAGTGGTATCACAAAATATCAGTTGAAAAATCTTGAATGGATAAATAAAGATGGTGTGTCAAAAAGATCCCATTTGAAAATAGAATTTTATTCATTAGGATTCAAAATAAAAGCTCCTGGAGACTTGAGACCTACAGAATTGGATTCGATTTTGGATGATCTTCACAATTCAGTACAGATGCAAGAAAAGGTAATGTTATATCAGTTAGAAGAGATTGATAAAGCTTTTCATGGTCTTGGCAACTACTCTTTCGAATCAATAACATTCACTGATGAATTTCTCTTGGAGAAATCAAATGAACTTAAATGTTTTATTAACATTTATTTTGGCCGGGACAGTAATTTACCTGAAAATGTTTTGCTACAAGAACGGCCTTTGGATGTTGAATCTGTTATATCTGACGTGCGCGCCCTTATTTCAACATATAAGGATTGTAAATTCACTGGTCGGAGTATTGCAAGAATTTTTCAAGGTATATCATCACCAAATTATCCAGCCTTGGTTTGGGGTAGATGTAAATTCTGGAGATCGCATATTAATGAGGACTTTAATGGTTTAATTAAAATAGCAACTCAACAATTAATCCAAATGAAAATGTAATAAATATCAAATAAAGAAACAATAATTTAATTGTGAATTTATATTCTAACACTGCAAAAACAAGCTGCAAAATGACATTATAAATTGTCATGGTGTTAACATGAGACATGTTCATGTTTTACATTCTTTCAATGGCCTACTCACAATTTGGAAGACTTCCTCATCCTTTTCCCTCAAGAAAATCACATCATCATTTTATAATAATATACATTATGTATTTCATTAATGTTTCACACTCGTAGATTATTAAAATTATTCTCCCACACTTCAGAAATTATACAAACAAAGAATTTTACAATAATTTAATATATTTATTTTTTACAAATTAATGATAACAATCTCACTTTTTAAATGTAGTTTGGCGTATTACATCAATCAACATAATCTAACAGAGTCACACCATAGTTATTAGACTAAATTCAACTGTGGAAAGTTTCCTTTTACATCAATTATATTATTAACATGAATGAACACCGGATTATAATGTAATTATATTATTATTATTATGATTTTTTACTTCTAATAAATAACAGTAATTTTTTCGACTGTAAAAAGAAACATTTTACAAATAAATAATATATTCGAAAGTTCGTCATTCTGCATATGCAGAAGTACTTAAACAATAAATAAATTCTGTCCTGGCTCAATGATTGAGCTTAAAAATGCAAATATGGATTTTGCGTTTGCTTTGCGGTTACGAACTTCAATTTGGAACATTTCCTCTTTGTATATGTAATTTAGATTTCTAATTCTGTTGTGAATAAAATCATTAAGTACAAGTTACACATGTAAAAAATAGTAACTATCATAGACAAATAATGTATTTTAAATTATTACTTTTTGAAAAACTGCTCTAAACATTACAAACATTTTTATTCAAAGCTTCACTTTGAAATATAATAACATGTCCGGACGTTACGATAACTTTACGATCAGGCAGTTGCGATTGAAATGAGATGAAATATAAAACTGTAATAAATAATAGTCTACTTTAATTAACAAAGCAGGGTGGTATCGTAATTGTTATATTTTAGGTTTAAATAATACCTATATTACGTAAGACTATTGCCATGCCGTTACCGTCGCGGCAGCGCCATATACATATATACCAAAAAGATACTATTGTGCTCTGCAGCTAGCAGTACTATTCTTAAAACTTTAACGTACGCGAATGGCAGTATTTTCCATAAAGGGTGCTTAACAACAATAAGATAATAAGAAAATGGCTATTGGCTTACATTACTGTTTGAAATAATGAGATATTTATATCATTGGTGATTAAACGGAAAGAGAAACAAAGCTATTGTACTGCGCGATGTTGCGTTTTAAAATATCGGCGCAGAGGCCCAACACTCTTTCGAACCTGCGAAAAGGAAATATAGATTTATCAACATGGTTAGTCATGGTTCAATTTAGTTTCAACGTAGTAGTGGATCAAATTATACATAAATGCTGATCAGTTATATTTCAAACCTATATTTATATATGGTACTGGCTGTACCCGGTGCACATTGCTACGTATATTGAAAAAAATATTTAAAGTATAGTCGGCATATAAAAATCAATCGTTTTGATTCAGTTGATAGAAATATTGCTGGATATAATTATATATATGTAGATCTAGTACAATCGATCAGCAAAAATGAATATATTGCAAGTGTTACTCATCAACTATTTGTCCCACTGATAAAAAAAGTACCTATTACCAAAACGTTTTTTAGAGAATTCTGTACAAACTTGCTAAAGACATCAATGTTCAGAGAGTTCAAAATTTCAGAGTCCATAAAGGATAAATAACCAAACAAACATCGATTGATATTAAAGACGTGATTGAGTAAATAAGATTCAAGATCCTAATTCGGCAACATTTTTTTACATAACACAGCATAGTTCTTTGTATTTGTAATAGTTTGCAAAAAATACGTTTCATATCTTAAAATGGGGTCCACGATTTATAGTTAAATATCAGTTCGTTTACCTGGCGCGGTCGAGTTTGACACACTTGAGGGGGCCGGCGGCGCGGACGGTGGCGGCGCGCGGGCGGTCCAGCAGCAGCGCGATCTCCCCGAAGTAGTCGGAGGGCCCGAGCCGTCCCACCTCCACGGCGCCCGCCTCGCGCCCCTCACCCCCGCCGTCGCCCACGACCCGACCGTTGCCCTCGCCGCGCTGCTGCAACACCACCGCAGTCCCTAAACAAATAAATTATTATACCAAGTGCCTCTGATTATACTCACCAAAACCGTACATTTTTTTTTATTATTTTATTAGGAACTAGCTGGACAATATTAAGTGACTATTACTACGCGGTCTTCTATGCTGCTTTGCACCGGGTCAGATCGCCTTTCAAACTGCTCTGATTTCGATTCCCAGCTAGGTGGAAATCAGAATAATGAGTTTAAATTTCTGGTCTTAATCTGTATGTGTAGTCTTGTCTTTGTGTGCTGTCTATGGGGCCTACAGAGGGAATCCTATTGTATCGCTATGTGCGTGTAGCGTGAATTCAAGGTTTCGTATTTTTAGCCATGAAATAGTTCTATGGCTTTGACGGTCTATCGCTTATCGGTAAGGAATCTTAGTGGTAGTCGTAGTTAAGTTTTAGTCTACAATAGTTAGATAAACTAATTACCTTCCACAATAATGTAAAAGTCGTTGCCGGGCTCCCCCTGGCGCACTATGGTTTCTCCGTCATTGAAGGACACTGGTTCCAACGCGTCCGCAACCGTCAGCCTCTCCCATTTTTCTAAACTTTCTAAAATTCATATTGCACAAATTTATACACATATTAATTAAATTGACGCGTGGTCATTGTCCTTTTTGGACATTTAACAATTAAGTAAAAGTAAACACCAGAAAAGTCGCCAATGCAACACCGGCACTGAATAACGCTTTCTACACCATTTTTGAAGTCCACGTCATAGCGCTCCGGGAATAGAGCAAAAGGAATTCTATTCTGCACTTCGCACGTGAAGGCGAAGATGGCCCTAGGTCGAATAATTCTTCACAGCCAGTGGAATACAAAAAACGGCAGTGATAATTTGTATGTGCCTTTTCGACAATTAGTTAACATACTGATGTTTTATTTTTTCTCACTGAAGTATATAGTGAGTATTATTACACCCTACCAACATCTGTAGATCTTTCACTTTGTCATCTTCCCAAAAGAAATCTCTAGTTAGTGAATAAGATCGCCTTTTGTGCACAACTAACTATACCAAGCTTTTCCTATATTGTAATCATGAAGTACAGTAAAGTGTAATAAATAAAATGAATTATGGACAGGTCACTATTGGAAACGGACATTGAAGATTACGTTCACAAGCATTCCGTACCTAAAATAGAAACACGCGACAGAAACTCGTCATACATCCGGCGTTTTCTTATAGTGGAGCCCATGAGGATCCGGCGGTACGAGTCTCGATCCAGCCCCCAAAGCTTGAGCGGCGTCCGAGCGCGCACCGTCGCAGCGCGCGGCGTGCCGTAGATCAGCGCCAGCTCGCCAAAGCTGCCGCCCTCGCCGATTGTTGTTACATGTTCACCGTTTACTAAAACCTGACAACATCTATAGCTGAACTATAATTCAAATATTTTCTTCCTCTACAAAACATTTCGTCCTCTACATTTTCATTGCCTATGTGACAATTATCGTCTATTTTTATAAGTGAATAACACATTTAATTACAAAAAAGAATTCGCAAAACTGTCTTAGTCCCATAGTTTTCGATATTATTGCCGAGCTTGTTGACATTTAAATTTTATGCCTTAATTATACTTTTTTTTATTTTAATTGATAATCAAAGTGTACACATTATTCATACCTCGGCTTCACCAGAATCCACAATGTAAAAGTTGTCTCCTTCATCGCCTTGTCGAATTACAGTTTCTCCTTGCAAACACTGCACTGGGAACATTGCATCGAACATGTCTGCGCGTTCTGACTCGTCTAAATGTGTGAACAGCACGTTGGAGGCGATCGCACGCGATAGAGCACCCATCGTCTTGTAGTCTTTGGGAACAACCTGAAACGTCCATAAAACAATTTTCTTCCGTTTAAGCAGCAAAAATTTGAATGGCAGAAAGGCAAATTTAACGTTGCGCGATTTTCATGCAAATAAGTATGTTTGCAAATTGACCCTAATACAAAATAAGGTAAGTGGTTATCGCTGCCCATTAACATTAGCAATACTAACGGCATTTCCGATGCGAAGAGAAAAAAAAAGTACTCGTTCTCGAGGCCCTGGCTATGACACGACAAATCGTTTGAAGGCTGACTCAAGAGGGTGGTAGCTAGCTGGTCATATTAAACTCAATGATAATTATAATAAGTAATAATATTAATTAATTAATAGCAGCTCTGTCTTTTGATATACATGTTATTCCTTGACTACAATCCCAACTTATGTATGTGGTGAGGTGATAATGTAATGTAAAATACATTAGTAAGAGCCTATTAAAGATCTAATCTTAATCTTAAGTTATATGAAACTCAATATTTTAGTCTGCCAACATGGTATTGAGGTCTGTATTTTATGCCAGACCAATAAAGGAAAAAATACATGTTTCCTTATTCAGTACTCTACTGAAGCAAGGAGTTCATGTTCATATTCTTTAAATCGTAAAACTGTGTCTCCTTTCATTCTCTTTGAGTGTTTGTTACACAAAAACATGCTGTACAACAATTAGGATACTTTTGACACTACAATATAAAATGTTTAAATCCTTTCCCAATCCATATGAGCAGACAGCAGCAGAATTCCAGACAAATGAGCAGATGAGCCATATAATGTTTAGTGCTCACGGTCACCCATGGACATCTGCAACACCAAAGGCATCACTGATGCCTTCGTTTCCAGCCAAGAAAGAAGGGAGAAAAAAGACAATACTGACTGTCAAACTCCCAGCTAAAACACGACAAATCGTTAATGGCTGAACCAAACTGGCAACCCAAAGAGTGTAGCCAAGGCTGGCTTTAAGGAAAGATTATAATTAGTAATAATATTAATAACTCAATAATAATAATAAGACTAATTGAGAGTATAGCTCTGCCACCAAGTGGATTTGTTTCTATCGTCTCATAAAATTGTCTCATCATGCATGAAATTGATGTATTTATTCTAAGCTGCCCAAATACAACTGCCAATGCGTTCTCACATAATATTTGAACACACATATTTTACCTTCTTAACATAACTGGTGGCATCTTCTTCGGTGACCGGCTCGGCGCTGATGCCGCCACGGCGCCGGGGCAGCTGGCCGCCCAGCGCCGGCAGGGGCGACAGCTCCCCATCCGCCTCGCCCTCCGACGTCGCTGCCGCTGCCGCCGCCGCTTTAACTTGATCCTACAAGAATTTGCTTAATGTAAAAATTCAACTCTTAAACAGATTTAATAATAGTTAAAAGATGCTTCGGCAACTATTTATATAATATATAATGATTAAAGATTCAAAATAACTTCGTCAAACCAATGTCTTAGTCTGTAATTTCAACTCCCCTAACAATATTGTTAAATTTTTGTGTTTATAGTAGAGTAAAACAATCATCTTTCTTTCATAAACTAATGTTTTGATTGTTTGCTGATGGAATGGGTGTTTAAAAGTTAATTTGGATTTAGTTTACACAATACATATTAACAAATCAATACATTGGCTCTAAGGTTATACTTGGATTTGTGTAATAGTTAGAAGGTGGATAGCACTAAACTGCAGTTTATAATTGTACAAATTATATTTAAAATTGTATCTTTAACTGAAAGCAAACAATGTTTAATGGAAAATTGTTAAATAAATACAACTATATTTTCCTTGTTAAATCAACATTTAACTAGGTTACTGAGTAATCAAATAGTAATTAGCATTTATTTATATGTAAATAGTTTTAATATTTTGCCACAGCAAATATTTTTGGACTGTTTACTAGTGTAGTAATTTTTTAACAATGAAATTCTCACCCCCATATGGAAAATCACTAATAACAAGTAAACCTATAGTGAATATGATACAATGTATTCAGATTAATTAATTATATTACAAAATAACTCAGTTAAGGAAAATCAAATGTTCTCTTCATACAAGAGCGCGTCCAATGGAAGCATAAAATTACGCAGTTATCAAAAATAGTTTGAACATAATATTTATAGCATCAATGAGCATATCTCTCCAGAAGAATGCGGATTCTATTTTAAGTTTCTTGTCAATCTAAAACTGTGCCTCAAGTGAATTGCGTGTTGTGTAGGTATTTTTAAAGTACCACGATAAGTGTTGTTTATATCGTAGGTCAAAGTTGGAATTTGAACAATTACTATTACATTCATATATTCCTATATAATATAGTTTAAATTTTCACTTTGAAACGTTTTAATCGTTATGCTACAAAGAGAATGCATATATAGCTAATACATGAATGTCTCTGTAATGTTAAAAAACGTCATAGATCAAGGTAAATGGTCACAATTTCGACATACATTTGACAACCACTAGAACAACTTACTCGTTCCAATTTTTGAAAATATTGCCGCAAAAATATAACGGGATTCTCAGGTTTATTTAAACAAAGTTGAACGATGCAATCTTTTAATAACAATTGAACATTATGACTCTGAATATAGTTTTCACATTGATGTAAACATTGCTCTTCCTCGATCGAATCCATTTCTGACATTTCTTCTACACACAAAGATGACATTGATTGACACAAAATTAACAACGCTTTATGACTTACGAACATTTCATGGTCCTGGACACAACGATGTCTGCCATTCTGTATAGGAAAACCATAGATTTTAATTCAGTCGATTGCAACCTATTATTATTTATATCCAGTTGTTTCACTATGAAGTGATTAGTTTACATATGACAGAACAGGTTTTGTTTAATGGAAAAAGAAGCCCTCTATAGCAGAATTCCACGGAGTTCAGTAAACACCTTGAATACATAAAGCGTATGACGCATCATACAGAACATACTACATACAAAAAAAACGGACGCGAGGCACGACACTATCAAACATTTCATATTAATTTAAAAACGAAAATGCTTGAATATGAGTTTGATAATTACAGTTATAAGCAATAGTGTCTAAGTGCTGTATTTAACAATGAGTGGGAAAAAAAGGCTTTAGGAATTTATGCAGCTCCTATTCCAAAACAACAAACCGAAGTGATAACGCGATGTCGTATTAAATTTGTACTCATTCATATCATGATCATATTATACTCTTTCATAACATTACATTTATTATTAATGTCTCATTTAACATCACATGTTATTTTAAAATCATAATGTTATCTTTTTACCATAAATAATAAAAACTACTCTATGGCCTGTAATGCTTTTTATTTCTACACAATCTGTCTTTAATGTCTGTGGTCACTTTTGTGACAAAGATGGAAGCCGCAAGTGTTGAAACTGCGGATGCCGGCAATAAAAACCACCTTGATAATGTATTATCGGAAACAGAAATTGCAACCTTGTCAAGCGAGGTTGCCAATAAAATTAATATTTATATCGACGAGAAATTTGGAGAGTATTTGACTTCCAAAGCTTTACATGAGACTAGTAAATCCCAGCTCGGTAAGCAAACGGTCTTTTCCATTCGTTTGTAGTATTGTTCAATAAGACTGAGTTAATATTTTTATTGCCTCAATATATTTGTCATGCACCAATATGTACAATATTTTATCGGCCGGTTGTTATTTTACAAATGTATACTTTATTGAAATGTGGTAGATAAAATTAATCAATACATTGTTGAAGGTAGCTTACATAAATTTACAAGGCGGATTAATATTTGTATATAAGTTACACGAGGCTTCACTTGTTATTTGGTCCATTTCAGCTTAGATTATTGAAGACAAATGACTCCTTTAGACTTTTAGAGACTATAAAGAAAGGCAGCTTTTTAAATATGGTTCTGGATATCTTTTTAATTGGAAAGTTGAATCGAAGTGACATAGACCGACTGTACAAACATACAATCACATTGTTTTTTATGTAGTATTTTATTTAACATTGATATACATTCTTATTACCTTGCTATAATGCCTTTACATTAAGGTAAATTAAGCAATACAATAGTCACATTTTTTGTTAATTTATTTTTAGTTTGGGGTAATAACTCAAACGGCCACCTTCACTAACGACACATTTTTCATGCTCTTTTGCACATATGGCTGGTTTACCAAAATCTAAAGCAACTAAAATTAAAAAAAGTAATGAATTATTTTAAAACATTAATATGTTTGTTAAATTTTTGTCCTTTAATTTTGCAACATAATTGCAATCTCTTGTACCTGTTTATGTATTATGTGTATACTATGTTATTAAAATAGGTAAACTATGACTTGAGTGTTATATCAACTTGTATGGAATGTGGGACTTATATGCGGGTAGCCAGAAAGAAGTTTTCATGCCTTTTGATCCACTTCATCCAATGAGTATTAATGGTAGTTACTGTTACATAGGTTGAAGTAGCTATGTATTTTGTTTAAAATTTTGAAGCTTGGCTTGAAGTAGGTTGATAGCATTTTGGCATTAAAAAGAAAAAAAAAATTATTAAAAAAAAAAAAATTACCAGTAAAGGTAGTTAAAATTATAAATTCGGAAATTTTTATAATCAACTGTAAGTGGGTTAAACCTGTATAATTTTATTTGAAAATGTTACTAGGTTTAGTTAATGGTATAGAGACCAAAATAGTTTTTTTTATTATAATCTGTCTCAGTGTGTGTCATGTATAAACTACTAAACAAATTTAGATGATATTTAGCCTGTTAGCTAATGTCTTGGCATTAAGCAGCAAGTATTTCATTACTTTTCATATCAGAAACTATACCAGCGCTTGAGGGATAACAATAACAGGCTAATATAGGAATTGTGAGGAATGATTCATACTTAATGTTTTGATTGCTTTAATTTATCTATTGCAAAAATTAAGTATTTCTAATTTATAGAACAACAATTTCTTTTGCATTATTCAATAGACTGTGATAAACTGAATATTAACATAAATCCTAATATGAATGAATAGCAATTTTTTTGGATTTGGATAGTCATACAATAAAATTACCAATGCAAAGCAAGGATGGGTTGCTAGTCTACAATTATATTATAAAGATGAAAGATTTGTGTTTTGTAAAAATACTATTAAACTCAAAAACAACCAGACCAATTTCCAAAATTCTTTTACCATTAGAATTCTATATGATACTATAATAACATACACTATACTTCATTGTGATCTATACTTCTATACTAATATATAAAGCTGAAGAGTTTGTTTGATTGTTTGAACGGACTAATCTCAGGAACTACTGGATAAATTTGAAAAAATCTTTTACTGTAAGATAGTCCATTTATAGAGGAAGGCTATAGGCTATAGAACATCATGCTAAAATGAATAGGAGAGGAGCAGCAA
>DWJN01003319.1:0-13795 GCA_018248895.1 Carystus phorcus | reverse complement strand
ACAGTTTAGCCCGAACTTTCATCACGTGGTTTTTCCAATTTATATTTGAATCTATATCTAATCCTAATAATGTAAATCTACCAACGCATTCTATTTTTTAATTATTAAATAAAAAAATAATGTCAAGTGGGGGTTTTTGGCATAGTCTAAATTGCATGATTTTAGTTTTTTGAAAGTTTATGTCAAGGTTGTGATAATTCATCCAGTCAATTAAATTATTAAGAATGTCAGAAAGATTTTGATTTAAATTATTATTATTTTTGGCAAGATGTCAGGACAGAAATATCGTCAGCGAATAACACACAGAAATTATTTATTTGTTTTGGGGGGTCATTTATGTACAGTAAAAATAGAATACATCCAAGCACTGTCGGTTATGTGGCATATATGTATGTGACCTATCTCAATTTACATAACATTATTCACACGCTTAGGTAGAGCTATAACAAAAAACAAAAATACCGTTGGCCTTGCTCAATATTTTTTATCGGGTCCCTATATAATCATCATAAACAAGTAGATTTTGCTAAATTTACCGTGGAGAGAGTTAATATTCATTTAATAGGTACAACCGGTAATTATCGATATTATAACTAGGTTTTTTTATTTATTACAAGTTAATGCTTTTTATTGTATCTAAATGGTAATCGGCCTCCGTCGCCATGGGAACACGAGTAATGGTCGATGTTTATAAGTTATGACCAATTAAGAAGGCGGGGATGCCATGGTTCTGATATAACGACCGAAAAGTTGCATCAACATTAAAGTATTAAAAGGATTTTACAGTCGATGTATAGAATGGTGGTGGGTAATAGCTGCACACTATACTCGCGCGCCGTCAGATTGACCAGCGCGGCACAAGCCGCGGCGACCTAAACTGATTAAGACGAGACATAGTTTGCAACTAATGTTATATGTTTCAATATACATGGCTGAACACCAACCCAAATGACTCAAACTCTGTAATATTTTTTATTCGATAACAATAACGTTTAAGAAATTATACTATTAGCCTAATTTTGTCTAACTTTTTCTTAGTGGGGACAAGTCGAGCGTTGCTTGCCGTACTAAAAGTTCCATATGAAACCATGTTACTATTGGGCGCAGAGACAAACCAGACATATGTGTGTTACGACAATTTTTCTATCACATTTTCTTCGTCACATCTTAAATAATGAAGTACATATATTACCCTAACGAATAAATTTCTTCGCGTAAGTCTAACACAACCTTACCATTGTTTTCGACTCACTGTGACTTCGTTGTGAACAAAGCTGGAAGCCGGACACCAGCAGGGCATAGCGTAGCTGTAATATCTAAGTATGAGGGGACGAGAGATGAGATGCAGGTTGCGTAGTAAAATGTAACCGGGAGCCGAACGGAACCGTCTTCGAATAAGTATTGACACGTCGCAGTTAAGTGTGCTTGTGCCAAAATAATCAGGTGGTTGTTACGTCATCGTGACAATCGACATGGGATTGATAATGAAATTCTTGCAAAAGATCGTTAAAAATAATTTCGGTTCTACTCGTTACAATATGGTTTAAAGGACTACCAAAACATGTGTTAAATAGTAAATCAGGTTTAGTTTCCATAGCAAATCTACAGTAAGCTTCAGTGCAGTGAGGCATCAAAGAAAAATAATTCTAGTGAAAATTTATTAGTGCTATATATACCTGTGTATAAAACAGTGTCGAACGACATCCAGCGAGTAGAAAAGTAAATGTACAGCCACAGTCGATTTATTGCCCGTAAGCTATTAATATGTTATTATATAGATATATTTAAGTTCTTAAAAATATACCTACTCAGTGCTTACAGGCAAAATATTACGTACGTTGTACAAAAAGTATAGCTTCAAGGTTAAGGTTAAGTTTACAAACACTTAAAACACCTCTAAGAATATGATGGAAAAGTTCAGTTAGAAAGGTTAGTTGGAAAATTCAAGTTAGGTGTAGTTATTAAAAAAAATAGTTAGGTATGGTTAGCATGTATCTATTGTACGTCTGTCCGGAGAGTGGATATTGCTGGGCGGCCGGGGCGAGCCAATGAAAGTCAAGGTTGTGCAAGGTACTTCACCACGGTTTATTACATTAACAGCGATCAGGAATTGTATCGGCGGCTCAGTGGCGCGGGCGGGCTCGCTAATAAATAAACATAAATACAACAATTAACGTTTATTTTAATGCATAGAACCACATAAGTTAAAATCAAACGAAATACTACTCGTACATGTAAATCAACATTGTTTTATGTTCGTTGCAGACTGCAGTGCTCCAGTGCTCTCGGGAGGCTTCGAGTGACGAGCGACCAGCTACCAGCGACCAGCAACGACCGACGGCACACCACACGGACTGCTTCAGTTATAATACGAGTATGTCATACATATATGTACCTATATATACCTAGTTAGGTACGGTACGGTTCGGCACGAGTACCGTGTCATACAGTGTATATGGATAATTGGATCTATGTATACATTTAACAAACAAGATGGAATATCAAATGGCGGCCGCGCGGCCGATTAACATTAACACGATTACATAATAATATCGTTTGATATGAAACAGTGCATTTCAAAAGTTCAACCGTCACACCTATAGGATCCCTCACATGTAAACCTTTATAGAAAAAACATGTTATTGTTCTCGCTTTGTATTCATAAAATACTTTCAAATGCAACAACTTCTTAGTCTTACTTCATAAACATTAATTTTATTTCAATTCAATAAACATTCAATTGACTCATCTATCAACGACAAAAACCTACAAAAATATATTATAACAATAGCACGAGTCAAACAGAGTGCAGAACTGCGGAGGAAGCGCCCAGGTGTCGGGAGCGCGGGCGACTCTCTATTACGACTAAACAAAATAAAATATAAACTTTCAAAAACGTTAACAACTACGGCCATAACAAAAATAGACTAATAACGACTACGCTACGGAATCTACGGACTACTTAAACTATCACTATGTAAAGTCGAAACAAAACTAGTGTTCGCTCAAACAGACGTGAGGACGGCGCGGCGTGTGTCGGGACGGGGCCGGGCGCCGCCGACATACTACCTACTACGGACAGACAGACAGACAGACAGTGTCCGGTCTCGGGCTCGAGCGGAACTTTGGTTAAGATTCACCTATTAAACTAACTAACTTACGGTAACTGTGATATCGATTACTTCTACTATAAAACAACGAAACGTATAAATTACGGCGCTCGATTCGCCGATCGATCGGTAGGCGCGGACGCGGTGCGTGGGGAGCGGGGGGCGGGGAGCGGCTCGCTCGATGACATTACATTAAACAATTCACTCTTAACAAACTAACTATCGGAGGAAGGACCGATCGGCGAATCGGTACATACATAAATACATCTTTACAGGGAACAACAACAGCGGGTGGGGGTACAACGTTCGGAAGTGCCTCGGGAGAGGAGGGGGAGGGCGGACCGAAGTCGGAGCGATAGTTTCATATAGCTAACAATACAATACAATACAATACGATTAGTCAGTAGAGTACATGTAAACCGAATATTGAAAGCGTCACAAGTAGATGTTAAGACGAGTGCCCGGGGCGACGGGGGCGACGAGGCGACGGGGGTGGCCGGGGTGGCCGGGGCGCCACCTGGAACAATCACAAATTCTTTATTTAAAAATGATTCAAACGCACTTGACTGAATTCGTATTAGCTTCATGCATAGGCGTTCCGAACGACCAACACATTGTTCGCATCCTGAATCTTGCTGCAAGCGAGCACTTGTGAGGCACAGAGCCACCCTAATGACCTAGTCTGGTGTTACACCGTACTTCACAAATAAAATAAATACAGTAAAAGCAGCCTGAAAATATCGCTAAACAAATTACAAATGTCTGGATGAAGAAGCAGCAGTAACTGAAAATTTATTTTATTTCCTAGTTGCAGTTACAGACGGTACTTATACTTATGACTACATATATACCGAACTCATTGGCAAGCAGTCCTGTTTTTAAAATAAAAATTTAATTTGTAACTATTGAATATAGTATATAATATGTAACAATTAATGCTCTTCAAATGTGTTTTAAACTCACAGTGAGAACGAAATTTCATTCTTTTACCATGCCGAATTTAATTTCCCTCGTAAGAAGATCATCTTCAAGAGTAGAATGGAAATCATATTTAATTATTGAATATTATTTTATGGGTATACTGAGTTCGGTACCCGTGCCATGAACTACCCGTCCGTCGACTATCCCACTGTAACTGTATGCATGTTTCTGCTGCTGTTCAGATGTGATTAAACAACAGACATCGTTCTAAACTTGTATAATTAAGATAAAATTATGAATTTGACAGAGTGTGTCCAACGAGGGTACTCACGTGTGGCGACACGTGCGCGCGCCGGTTTGTGCTGCGGCGCTACACGTCCGCGAACTTGGACAGCTTCTCCCGCAGGATGTGGTTCTCCTTCTTCAACAACTCCACTTCTTGTCGCAGACCCATATTCTGAAAATTTTACCATATAATTGTAAAATTTAACGGTTTTTATTGCCTACTAAAGATTTCTCACGTAATAACAAAATAAGATGTGTTTATTTTTCGTTGCTTCGTCATCGTCGTCGTTAACACAATTATCTTAAAATAATGTTCACGAATACGGTTGGGGCAGTTTATCGTATTGGTGTAGGTACTCGTTTGAAGTGTATAATCTCTCGCTGCGAGGATCGAGAATGATCACATTTAGAATAAACTGATAGTCACTGTAGCTAACATTTATACGTAACGGAGGTCACTCACCTCCTTCTCGAGGTAGCCAGCTCGCAGCGCGATCTGATTCTCCTTCATGCGGCGCGCGTCGCGCGATCGCTTGGCGGCCATGTTGTTCTTCCGCCGACGCGCCCAGTACTTGTCGTCCTTCAGGTCGTCGGGCACGAACTGCCGACCACCACACGACTCGTTAACGCAGCCGCCAAATGCCTCTAAAAATCCTTCACCATCGCATGATCTCCACCACCGCTTATAATCCCGCTTTTATGTCTATAGTGCATTTCTACTATCTAACTATACTACCGTATGTATCATTATAATATGAAATACTTTTCTAACGATGCTATAGGCTTTGATATCAGACTGGTTGAAACTTCTTGCACGTTTAATTTTCTCGAGTAATGAGTTATGAGTTATTATACATACATATATAACGTTCACAAAAGTATATGATATCTGCCATTTCGCGCTTCTTCAATCATAAACTATACATGATTTTGTATAATCTGTATCGTGTGACAGGTAACAAAATGTATAAATAGAGCAACGATGGTTTTAATAATCACTTTTGATATTAATGTTCGTAAGCAACGCGACGCCTGCATCTATATATGTATATATAGTCTACTACACTGTTTTGAGATGGACTTGAAACAGGACCATAAAATATTGTGTGCGGCGAAAGAAAGGCGTAAGAATCGATGCCAGAAGCAGATCGACCACATCGCAACTGTCCGGATAAAGTGGAGGGTCCCGTAGAGCAGAACATCCACAATCCGATGAGCAAAAAGGTGACGATGTGCCGAGCCGTGCTTAATAATAATTAAAAAGCAACAATAGGAATCACTCCAGCTTGCCATGTACACCGATCGGATCTCTTGGTGTTCACTACAAATGCGACGGTAGATTCCAAATAGTTAATATCGGTACTCGAAGATAAACGGAAACAGCCCACATGCAGGATATCCGGCACGGTATCGCGGTAGCTGCAGCTCGAGACGTGACAACCATCTGCACAAGATGTAGCCACAGGTTTGTTTTAACTGTTCAACTCGACCACTGTTTACCAATCTGTCCTAACGAATACACAGTACAATGTAATCATACAATATTGCTTACCTATATGTTAGTGCAAAGCGTATGATTCAGTTATTGTATAGATTACCTAGTCATTCTAAACAATGCCGTGCTCGTCTAGACATTTTATGAAATGTTTCATTTCTCACTTGTCATATTCTTATCTACCTAGTCAAGATCGGTTATTCTACCAAGAATTGTTTATACATAAGTAACTATAACCTCGCATTTTTTTTACTTATTTTCAATTCAAAATTTAATTCATAAAAAAAAACAAAACCATCGCTACATCGGCAGAAGATCACATTTCATCAATAACATTGGATCCTAAGTCAGCTAATGATAAAAAAATGATTTAACTACAAAACTATACATTTTGATTTTCATGCAATGAAATGCAAAAACATAGGCGAAATATGAAATAAATTTATTTTCACACTTTGTCTAAACATTTCGGCCAATCTATAGAATGCCTAGACAATAAATAAAAATATTATATACGAACATAATTATATCGGTTGGGGGAAATTTACACTAATTTTGGGGAAAACATATTAAAAATAAGTAAAAATATTGTATTTTATGGAATAAATTGGTCGTAGTGATAAATAAAATTTTCTCACACAATTCATTGAATGGTCAGTTCGTCCGCTCCTAAACGTGAACATTCGAATACTTGACTCTATTGACACTACGTGCACTGATCATCGGCCCGATTCTCGTAATAAAAGTCGCAGCGACATCGATCAAATACTTTTCGTATTCACATTTTGGTACGTCCATCAATCGAAATTGAACACCACAGACTTTCAAAATGTAAAATGTACCCATACTGATAACAGAAACGTGTACAGAAATAAATTTTCAGTAATGTTGACTTCAAGTAAAATATTTAAATTCAATCATTTGATATAATCAAAATCATAAGTAAATAAAAAAAATATTTCGAGACACAAACAGAATTTAAGCTTACTGTATCATAATTTTAGTATTTTAAAGAATTAAAATCATTATTAAATTATAAAAAAAAAATCAAAGTTCATTTTAGATAGTGTTTTATTAAAATTAAATTAAATTTACCATTAAACGTCATTGATATAAATCATGTAATTATGAGAAAAAAATATAAATTGAGAAAAGATTAAGAATCTAAGTTAAAAAACTCTTTAGTTTTTATTCTGTTCAACTTGCAACCCTATCGAAGTGTGTTCAATTAATTAATATCCGTACAACAAATTATAAGCATGATTTCGATTGAAACACTTAGGTACTTGTAAATAAATGTCAACGATTTTTACATTATTACCAGAATCGGTGCACAAGTCATCATACTTTCGAAGCGGTGATGGTTTTCCCAAGTTTTAATTTTTTTTAGAAGTTAGTCGTTTTTGATGAAGCGTTAGATAAGCTGTCATGCTGTATGTGTGTCTGTCTGTGTAGTGTCACGTAATGTATGTAGCTTACTGTACGACTTAAGTGCAATAATGGTTCTACCATTCACGAAATATTATATTAATAAAGCATTCTACGCATGCTTTCCGTCCATATAGAATCAAAATACAACTTACTACACTTCGCTTATTTGCACTTCTTCATAATGAAGTTGACCAAACTAATTTTCGTCAATTTACCAAGATTCAAAGTTTGTGTCCCAGAAACCCCATAAAATTAAGTAAAGAAAAATAAGCTTTTTTATGATATTACGTACTACAAACTATGTCATCACGTTCCCCAAATTCGCTCAGATGCTACGGACGACGATATTTTTAAATAATCAAAATTATAAGTAAACAAAAATATAAATAAAATATACTCAAATCAATTTCGAGTAAATACTTTTTAGTGCCTACATTACAAGGAGTATTCTTTCGAAGGAGCCCTTTTTGCTTATTTATCTTTGTATGTGTATAATTTTACAGAGTATTACATCTATATCTATACTAATATATAAAGCTGAAGAGTTTGTTTGTTTGATTGTTTGAACGGGCTAATCTCAGGAACTACTGGACCGATTTTAAATGTTTTTTAGTTTTTTTTTAATTTATGAACGAAGGCTAATACATCACGCTAAGAAGAATAGGAGAGGAGCAGCAATGTGAGAATAAAATGGACAGTGATTAATTTGTTGCTGATAAAGTACAACACACAAAATTGTTGTCTCTAGTACAGAAATTTATTTCTGTTTTTTAAAATGTTTTTTTCTGTCTTTTAAAATCGTAGATTAGAGGAGAAAAAAATATTATTAAAATAATACAGTGAAGATGAACACCTGAATGATGTAAACCTTCCAAAGAATTCAAGATGAAAAAGAGGGTCCACGCGTGAATTGTAACGATTGTTGTCCCAACTTAGGTTAGACCTAAAGGAGGCGTTTTGTTTTTTTTTTATCTAAAATGCTTTATTTGCATATCTTATAATGACGTGTCTACACAAAATAATTAGTTAGATTTGTGAAGTTAGTTTGTAGTTTTGTAGATTTAAAACATCCCATCTCTATGTTATGTGATGTGCCGATTTGCCCATGGAATATTAATGAAATATTGTTTTCGAATTATCCAATTTTTTCTTACAAATGGCTATTACGTCGCATATATATACAAAATATGAGTATAGTGACAGTTATGACTGTATGATTTGATTCAATCTGATTACACATACATAGATAACAGCGTTACTAATTCGCATTGTTAATATGCAATATTTGACTTGACTTGACTAAATATTCACTGAACTACAACAACTTATTTTGTGACCAACTAGCTACTTGCCCTTCAATTTATCATTTGGTAACTATGCACTTTCTATAATACAGAACAAACATTAAATTAGACATTTAATTTATTTCGATGTTTAATTCGCGTTCCTATAACTCAAGATGCTAACTCACTCCTGCTTAGTTAACTGACGATCCGATCATTTTTTACCTTGACGTTGTAGTTTTTAAAGCACGTACGATAGAAAATGATACTGTAACGGCTGTCCGGCGTGGGGACCATTGCACCCCACGGATCGTCACGCTACATTATTGCACAGGAACGTTGTCATGACAATTCTTAAACCATAACCATAACGAATATACATACTAAAATTAAAATTAGATTTAATCACTTATGGACCACAAATTACTATTTTCTATATATCTTTTTTACTTTTACAAATAGTGACCGCAATATCCACACTGAAAATATTAAAACAGGCCAACTTAATCTGTTTGGTGGCTTCCAATGGCGCCGCCTGACTATCAGCGTAACAATTTAAAAAGAATCCAAAATAATTTGTTAATAGTTTTGTCAAATATTTAAGAACTGGACCACTGTTAAGAACGGAGCACGAAACATTTCAGTCAAGAACAAATTTCATCCTACCACCCTGCCCCCTGTAGCAGCTAAGGTACTACTACTACTACGACTACCTCAAGGTCATTTATAAGTGACTGGAATCTATCCCAAAGATTAAATTGAACGGTTTGAGTATCAAATACATATTACTCACAGATATGACTTAAAAAAACACATGTATATCCGCCACTTTACATTCTAGTAGTCAACTCAGTGAAGTACGACTCAATGGTCCGTCCCGATATACTATAACTATACCCTTCCATATTCCTACTTATAATCGACTGTGCGCTAAAACAAAGGATTTTGACATATTCCACGAATTGATATCCTCTCTTAAAGATAAACAAGTAATACCTCTGCGAATAATTCGCACTACATAAATAGAATAACGATCATTGACATAATAAAAAAAAACATTTATTTTATTTATTGTTTATTACAAAACTTCGTTATAAATAATATTCGAAGTGTAAGTTAAACTCATCTGTATAATTTCATTATGAAGCTCAGATGACAGATCGAAGAAATATTTTACTAAAATTGACATTATAGAAGCGCAAACGTTGAGCGAAAGCGCCACTACACGAAAAGTATTAAAACGTGAATTGATTTGTGATTGAACAAAAAATTTACAGACCGTCACTCACGTTGACATTGTTTCAAAATTAAAGCTGTCAGATGGCGCCATTACTGTATTGTTTCAATGTATATAGATACTCTTATATAATTTTAATAATTAATTAATTTACAAAAACAAAAACAAAAGCAATAATATTTTTTTTTATTTGTGGATGCCGGTAGAGCAAGCAATTATCTATAAAATGATATAATATAATTTTTGTGGAGTAATTGTAAGGCTTTTTTAAAAAGAGAGGCAAACATTTTATCCTTAGTGTATGTATTAGTATATAAGTATAAATGAATTATAATATTATGATAGTTCAGCATTTAATTAATTAACATTAATAAATTTTTAATGAAGCGCTCATAGGCCGGTGGCTCGCGTCGATTCTATGCTATCGACATAGTTAAGCAACTGCGGGCGCGGTCGGTACCTGCATGGGTGACCGGTAGTGGCAAAAATTTCTTGAGCGTTTCCGCTTCGCTTCGCTTCGGAGGGAACGTTAAGCCAGCGGTCGCGGATGCTATGAACATAGCGGTCGTAAAGCCATGTCAAAGGCCTTCGGGCGGTTTAAAAACATCGACACTTGTGTTGGCCATTAACCCCTCCACTAAACCTCTTCAGTGATGAGTAGAGTGACCGTGCTCAGTAGTGGGCCATTAATGGGTTGAAGACAATACATTTTTAATTCTTTGAATCTGAACTCTAATTATTATCGCTATTACCCTGGCCAGTGGAGCTGGACCTGGCAGCGACACGAACAATTAGATAGTGTGTAACAAATGTTATTCTCATTTGTAATTAGCACGCGCACACCTTTTGTGTTGTACCTACCGCTTATAGTAGATTCAACACATATCAATTATAATATATAATGATGTTGCTGCGTAAATAAATAAATACCGAAAATAAGGATTCACTTAACTTTATTTAAGTCATCTGGAACAAAGCCAGATTTTTCTCTTGCTTCATATCACTGAATACTGATACATTAGTAAACAATAGAAATAATTTAGTATTGTTTTATGTAGTAAGCTGATAAATCCATAAACAAGATATCTACTCGGTGGTAAATGGTATGACCGGTGAGACGCCGGACTTTTACACCTCTACCGTCACCTCCGGGATACCTCCGAACGAAGCTCATTCCACAATTTGCAGGTGCATGGCAAACAGTACTTTTACTCCAAGGACTACAATGATGACAACTATGTTGGCAAAATATACTTGCAGCCGAGGTACTTATTACTAGTAATTTTAACGTTCACGGATTTTTACATGATGTTTTGAAAGACCGTCTGCACCTAATTCCAAAAAAAATGTTTACGAGTTCCACCTCATTATTTGAGTGCCCTCAAATTAAAATAATAAAAAAATATTAAATTACAGTACCCACAGTTTTGTAACAATTCATTTTGCTAAGTGAATTCCCGGGAGCTATATATTTAATTTAATTGTTACATTAAGCGATCTGTAGTACGAAGTATTTGATTGTCTAAATATTTCCCCGTCAACCGTGACCAGAATGCTGCGTTATGTTCAAAGCTGTTAGTGAGTATGTGTTTGTGTGTGTGTGTATGACGCCGCTCCCCGCAGGCTGGCGCATGCGGCTAGGAATGGACGCGCACTAACTTCATTTACCTGTTTCCGGGACTTCTTGATCATGGGCTGCGGCTTCAACTCCTCGTCGGAGAAGGCTCGCGTTCTGGGGTCGAAGTCACGTCCCGACGACGCCATTGAGAATGCTGGAAACGTTACAGACAATCGGTTTATTAAGTGGGAGATCAAACAGTACTACGACACTAAAGGACGTGATTGGCAGAATGAACGGATTCCTATAAGATCAACGTTTCAATGGTTAAATTAACTAACAAGTATTTATAGGAATTAATTATAATATTATATATATATCTACTACACCGGTTATATGTACCATAGACCAGGTCTTGCCAAAGGCATCAATCATAATTATATGCATAAATACTTTTTATTTAAACTTTAATTAATATCCCTTTATTTAGTAATTTATTCTGGATCATCATTCCTTATCGCAAGTAATTTTCAATATAATGTAATTGAGACTTAATTCCCTTTTAGTATTTTTTTTCATTAAGCACCCTCAAATAAAACTCTTAAATTAAAATTCAGAGTATGAAATAGCTGTATAATACATGAATATTACTATAATTCCACCTAACGGTAAGTATTCACACAACTGGCCTGCAATTAATGAGTAAAAGAACGTAAGTGAGTACGTACTGGAGTCGGCGGGCGACAAGGGCGGGTTGATGGTGTCGGGGCTCATACAGTCGGAGGGCGAGGGCGAGCGCTCGCGCTTGGTGACGGGCGGCGGCAGGCCGAGCGCCAGCCCCGCGCCGCCGCCGAAGCCCGCGCCGCCGAGGTGCGCGCCGCCCAGGCCCTCGCCCGGCATGCCGTTCTCCGACAGGAACTCATCTAGGTCCACGTACTGAAACACGCCGCACTACGTTACCGCCACACCGCCACACCGCCACATCGCGCACCCCGCTTCGCGACGACACTCGCTCGCTCGCTACAACACACACACACACGTACGCTATGCACGGCCGCGCAATGGTCATACGCAGGTCACTAGTACGCCAGCAATGAGCGCTTAACGCTTACGATACATTACATACGAGTACATATCGGATTTCGCAGAAAATTAAATAACGACGCTTATTACATAATCATTAACAGTTTATAAATATACGAAAGAAGCACACGAATTAAAAAACGATAAAAGGAATATTTTCGCAAGGAAGCCGCCGGGATCGGCGGGCGATGGATCGGGGGTGGTTCGGGAAGCGACTCTATTACCTAGTGCGGGCGACAGCGGTTAGGAAGCCGGTGAGAGACACACACGACACGCGACACGCAGTAGGTAATAAAGTTGCGATTACTGACTTCTTGTACCTTGAGATCGGGGTCGTAGGGCAGTGTCTTGTCCCACAGGTTGGGTCCGAGGAAGGCGGCCTGCGCCTCCCACAGCTCACTGTCATCCTTCTTGTCCTCGAGAGCGTCCTTGTTGTTGACCGACTTGCCTGCAACAAGGAGGCGAGAGCCCGGTCACTGGCGGCCGGCAGCAGCGATCGCCCACATCGCCACGCGCGCCTCACGCTACTAGCTCGAGCATGAGGCCACACGAGCCCTCTCACTGCCGCCCCGCACTTGCCACACGCTTTTTGAAGCCGCTCTTAGCGGAATGTTATAATTCAACTCCCTTTGAAGTACCGAGCTGTAACGCCTTCATAAAAAACGTGCAGCAAATGCGTACACTACAATGCACGTCTCTAGTGAGTAGGTATAACACTTAATTCCAACATGCTTATGTGACGAGGTTACACGTAAATTGCATTCGCGGGGCAAATATCACGCAATTGATTATAATGTTTGTAAATACTAAGAATGGTGAGTCGCTGGAGCAGGATCGAACGTCGAAAAATATCGCTTTCACTGTGCGGAAATGTGTCTCATGTTAAGATAGTCGACGTTTAAAAGGTACGGGGTCGGGACGCTGCAGCCGTAGTCGTCTAGATGTGAGAGGAGACATGCGGCTTGCAAGGCACGTGTCGCCGCCGCACGACACTGCGCCGGGTCGTGGTGTCGTGTCGTGCGGTGCGCGTTCGCGTTGCGACTTCATTTGTATAGGTACTTGTTACTGCATTCGATGCATTAATATTAATATTATTATTATTATTTATTTATTCGAATGTCAACGATGGGAATACATGCTCCTCAGTATTTACAAATGACATAGATCGTCGTATAACAGATGTTTCACTAAAAATAGCCTCAAACATTAAACATTTTTATACATTAGTATTAGGCGTGAATAATTAGGTAAACGGATAACTTTCGCTGTTTACGTTGAAATTTACCTCGGACATTACTCTATACGTATATCGTATATCTACTTGAAGAAATAAGTGTGCGGAAGTGCGATGTTAATATGGGAATGCGCACGTGTCGCGGTGTACGGTGCGGG